>JAKOGI010000789.1:212500-280000 GCA_029747015.1 Carnegiea gigantea | reverse complement strand
ATTAGGGAGTATGTGTTCCCTAGGAATTTAATTCAATTTAACATGTTGGAATTTAATGTAATCTTGGGATAGATTGGTTGGCCACTCATGGGGACAACATTGATTATAAAAACCTTAAAAGTCACTTTAAAGGATCAAAAGGGTCAAGAAGCATGCTTTTATGGTGAAAGGAATTGAAAGGAGCATCCCATAATCTCAACTGTGGAGGGTAGCAAGCTATTAAGGCAAGGTTGCATAGGATATTTATGTTATGCCACTAAGGTTATTGAGAAAGAAATGAAGATAAAAAAACATCCCTGTGGTCTGTAAATTTCCCGATGTCTTTCTAAAGAACTATTTAACTTACCCCCTTAAAGATAGATTGATTTTGAAATTAAACTAGTTCCTACTGCACACCCTATTTCAAAAGCCCCATGTAAGATGGCCCCAACTGAGCTCAAAGAATTGAAAACTCAATTTGATGAATTACTACAGAAGGAACTTATTAGGCCACGTGTGTCACTATGCAGAGCCCAGCTTTATTTGTAAAGAAAAACGATGGAATCCT
This sequence comes from Carnegiea gigantea, assembly GCA_029747015.1. NCBI lineage: Eukaryota > Viridiplantae > Streptophyta > Magnoliopsida > Caryophyllales > Cactaceae > Carnegiea > Carnegiea gigantea. Next base: position 279,453 of record JAKOGI010000789.1, on the reverse strand, counting down.
AAGGCTTTATATAGATTATAGATAGTTAAACAAAATTACTATCAACAAGAAGTGTCCTCTGCCCCGAATAGATAATTTTTTTTATCATTGCAAGGAGCTAGGGTGTTTTCTAAAATTAACTTGAGGTTTGATTACCATTAGCTTAGCAGTGAACCAGAGGACATTCGCAAAACTACTTTCATAACAAGAAATGGTCACTATGAATATACTATGATGCCCTTTTGACTTATAAATGCCCTGCTGCATTCGCAGATCTCATGAATAGGTTTTCATATCTTACTTGGATAAATATGTGGCTACTTATAGATGACATTATGATATACTCTAAGGACCAGGAAGACCATGCCGAATATTTAAGAACTATGTTATAGACTATGAGAAAACACCAAATATAAGCTGTTACTGAATGGCCCAAACCCACCAATGTTATAAAAGAAAGGAGTTTTGTTAGGTTAGTTGAATACCATATGAGATTTGTGAAAGATTCTCTAAAAATAGTGTCTCCATCAACCAACCTACTAAAGAAGATTACTAAACTCGAGTGATGAGACAAATGTGAGGAGGTATTCTAAGAATTAAAGAGGCACTTGACTGCAACTCCTATCCTTACACAAAAGAGGGTAAAGAATACACCATCTATAATGATGCCTCTAAGAATCAGTTAGGTTTCATGTTAATGCAAGATGATAATGTAATAGCCTATGCCTCCTAACAACTTAAACTCTATGATAAGAATTACCCAACTCATGATCTAGAATTAGCAGCAGTGGTTTTTACGTTAAAAATTTAAGGACATTATCTATATGGGGTACTATGTAAGATTTACACCAATCATTAAATTTTACAGTATATCTTTGCTCAGAAGGAAATCAACCTAAGACAGCGACGATGGTAGGAGTTACTTAAGGTTTATGATCTACACATTTAATGTTATCTTAGGAAGGCAAATGTCATAGCAGATGCATTAAGTGGGAAGGTCAAGCACAATTTGAACACAATAATAATTACCTAACCTGACGTCTTGACAGACCTTGAGAAAGTGGGTATTGAGTTTGTGTCCCAGGGCCAACAAATCTATTATCAGCACTAGAGGTACAACCTTCTATAGTCGAAGAGATTAACTTAGGCTAAAAGGATGATGCTAAGTTAGACAGGCTTAGGCAGAATGTCATACAAGCAAAATCACCTGGCTTCGTGATACATGAGGATGGAACCTTGAGGTTTCAAAATCGAATATATGTGCCCAATAAGGAGGAATTAAAAAGGAAGATTCTAGAAGAAGCCCATAATACTTGGGGTGCATGGAGACTAGCACACTTGTATGTCAAAAAAATAGTCCAGCTACATGGCATAGCAAAGGATATTGTATTTGGCAGAGTCAAAAGATTTCAGGCTCGTTTGGCAAGCCTTGTAGAAAGCTTTTAGGACTAAGCTAAATTTCAGTAGATTATATCACCCCAGGACCGATGGACTGCCTGAGAGGGTGCATTAAATCTTGGATAATATGCAGAGGGCATGTGTGCTTGATTTCCAAGGAAAATGGGAAGATGGTTACCCTTGGTGAATTTTCCTACAATGACAGTTATCAATCCACCATTAACATGACTCCTTTGAGGCACTACATGGGAGAAAATGCATGACACCCTTATGTCGGAGTGAGCTAACTAAAGCATTGATTATAGGGTCTGAGTTGATTTAAGTGACTGTTGAGAAGATAAAGAAGATTCATGAACACATTAAAGATGCTCAGAGTCAATACAAGAGTTATGCTGACAAAATGAGGAGACCATTTGAATTTCAAGTGGGAGATAGAGTTTTCCGAAAACTATTGCCGTCGAGGGTGAGAGGAGGTTCAATATCAGGGAAAAGTTAACTGCTAAGTATATTGGGCCATATGAAATTATTAAAAAGTTAAACCCATTAGCTTATAGATTGGATTTGCCAGCAGAACTCAAGCAAGTGCACAATGTTTTCCACATTTCACAGCTCAAAAAGTATATTCCAGATCCAAATCATGCCATTATGAAAGCCTATAGAGGTTTGTTGTGATGTTTATAAAGATGAAATTTAGACTGCAAGTGTACGGCTTTCGTCATAGCAACTGAGGGTTGATCCATGAGGATGGGACCAAAGCTAGGTCACTAAATATTGGAAATATTGGACTAGTACAATGCGATAAATTGCTTATCAATTAGAAACAAAACTAAGAGATCTAAACAAATTATCTTAGTTAAGCAAAGGAACCCGCAGTACAAGAAAAAAGTAGAAAATGAGATAAAGGAGATGTATTGTCCTAATTAATAAGTACCACCATAATGCCACCAGCAAAAGTAAAACAACCTAAATGAAATGACATCCTCGTTTTACAATAATCAAATTGAAAAGAAGGCTATCACCTAAGCAAGAGCACAGTAGTAGTCGACCCAAAATTAAATATGAATAGAATCAAATTCAATACAAATTGAACTAGAATAGAAAGGAATAGAAAACTCATTTCTAAGATGAAACACAAAAAAAAAACAAGGGTCAAGAGGACACTTAGAAATGAGAATCCAAAATAAGGGGCAAGGGAGCATGTAGGAACGAGAACAAGAATAGAAACCTCAAGACTCCATTAGTGAAGGATGCATGCCTAGAATTTTAAAACTCAAGATAGGTCAAGAATAAAGCTCAAAAAGCCAAAATACAAACGGGGAGAGTCTAAAATTTGAACCAAGAACTTGTAATCTGTTACCAAAATAGCAATTTGCATTAGACAATTAAAATCTAAGATTGAAATTACATTGGTTTGTGATCTAGAACTAAATCTAAAACTGAAATAAATAAAAACAGAAATGAAAATTAAGAACCGGAATTTAAAACTCTATTCTATTTTTCTCCCCGCTTCTCCTTCCTACTGCCCTCCCTTTTCAAACCAAAGCCTGCTCCTAGCTCTTGAGTGCTTCTATTCAATGCCGAATTGAAGTCTTGCCCATGATTTGTAACCATTGAAATGATGAGGATAGGAATGGAGGGTAATGGCTAGGATTAATGATGCTGATGAAAAAGGGGAGAGAAATTAAAAGGAGCATCAGTTATGACTGTGCAGTACATGAAGAAGAAAGAAAAAGGGAAGAAGAAGTGCATGGGGTGGGGTGCCTTGGGATTTACTGGGGAAGGAGGAGGAAAGGCAAATAAATAAGAAAGGGAAAGAAGGGTTGCGGTGCACGTGACTTGTGTGTGAGGGAGGGAGAAAGGTTCAGTGAGGTTGTCTAGGACTGGGCAAGCATAAAGGCACATGCCCACAAGAGAGAAAAGGGAGAAGGAAAATTAAGAGGGGTGCTAGGCTCTGGGTTGTTTCATCTGGGCCACGGGTATGGAGAACAGGCCCACATTAAAGTATAGCTTAAGGGTTAGGAAGGTCTTACGCCGAGCACATGACTAAGGGAAGGAGCTAGCTCTAGGTCTCTCATGCTAGAATGAGGGAACAATAGTCCCGTGAGAGAGATTTGTCCAGCCGGATTTCTTCTTTTTTTTTTTCCCTCGATCCATCACCCTTTTGCCACTCTTTTGATAAATAATTTATTTCTTCTTCCAAACTTTCCCAATTCCCACAAAATAAATGAAAATATATTAAAATCTTAATTTAATTATTTATTTCAAGCAAATATTAGATCATCAACATATATATAATAACTTAATTTCATGTTGAACAACACTCCCACACCTAAATTCTTCGTGTCCTCAAGTAAAGTAAAATGAAAAAATCCGATAAAAAATAAAAATAAAATCCTAACTCGCTTTTGTAAGAATTATAGTTGCACTTAGCACGTGCAACATGATCTTTAAACCGCTAGGCTACCCCTGGTGGATAAGTAAGCTCTCATGACGGTTTTCTGCAAAATTTATAAACAAAAAATTAAAAATCAAAAATCTTTTTGGTTTTTCAAAGTATACATAGATCGGGAAAAAATATGCACACATTCCAACCAACCACATCACTCACTTAACCTAAGCATTAGATCATATAGAAACATAATATACACATCAAGAAATTCTTAATCCCTACTAATGACATCTATACACAATTTTTCACCCCACTAAAGAATTATGAAGAAGCCTAGCCGACAGAACCTCACCTTAGGAATATGCAGAATTCTCCCATCGTCCCACTCATGTGACCCCACTAAAGAATTATGAAGAAGCCTAGCCGACAGAACCTCACCTTAGGAATATGCAGAATTCTCCCATCGTCCCACTCATGTGTTTAAGATATAATAAGGTTCACTCAATTGATCTTCCAGTCATTCAACCTACTACAGGCTTGCTAAGATTCTTAATTCTCCACCACTAAGATGCAAAATGCAAAATAATAATCAAGAAGACTTAAAAGGGTTTATAGGGGGCTAAGGTTTTTGGGGTTAGGGGAGGGAATACCAATTTGGGAAATGAGGAGCTAAAAGCCAAGTAGCTAATGAGCAACCAACACTTACACCAACTATAATAATCACACACCTCCCAATGCGACCAAATAAGAACACATCCCTCAAAAGCAACCATTGAAAATGAGTATGCACTATACACCATGATCATGCATTCATGCCAAACACTCTTATTCACAACATTTTTCTCTAATTTTTTAATATTTTCCCTCTTTTTCAAAATTTTTTTGGGGAACTTTTGTTTTTCATTTTTCTCTTCTCTTTGTTTTCTTCTTTTTTTTTCCTTTCTTAAAGAAGAAATGAATGAATGGCATGTACGACACAACACAACTCAATTTTCAAATGATCACAAATAAGAACAACTCAAACAACTAAAAGAGTAAAAAAAACTCATAAACAAGTCAAAACTATCCATATCACCGCACCAAAAGATCCTAAATCAACCACCAATTACATCAACACCTAAAAGCTACCCAAAATAAGCTGAAGTATTGCTCTACTAGTTTTGCTTAGGCATAGGAAATGTGTTTATGCTAATGCTAAATAGAATGGTACACATCAAATGAAAATGGCCAAGGCATAAAGTGTTAACAAATGGTAAAACATTCAAATCATGGTGGCAATTTGGCTTATGTGGCTCATAAAACAAATGAGTGCCTCTATCATATTACCACAATTCACAGGCTAAATGCGATTTTGAAGAGAATCATTGTAAATTCCAGGGATTTAGTCATGCAAGAGACACATTGAAAGAAAATATGACACTAAAAATGATGAATTAGTCTTTAAGGAAAAAAATCTCACGGGTTCATCTACTAAAGTCAAGATAGCTTACTCGAAAATATTGGGGGTTAGGATGGAGGACAAATATCACACTTTGGACTAAGTCATATCATGTAAACTATATCTATATACTATATAACAACCAAGGAACAAGAAAACATAGTCAACCAAAATGGATGTCACATGTGTTCCTCAAAACCAAACAAAAATCATTTTGTAATTTTTCAAAAAAATTTTATTTTTTATATTTTTTCAATTTTCTCTTTTTAAAAAAATTTATCCACAACTAAATAAGACAATGTCCTTATTGAGAGTGAAAAGAAACATAAAAACAACCAAAAAGAAAATTAAATGAATATAGAAAAAAAACAAAGATCAAAAAACTAAAATAATAGGACTCTAATACTCAAAAGGAAAATGATTTATACAAACGAAAAGTAAAATAAAAAGCACCAAATATACAAAAAGAAAATAAAAGAAGAAAAAGAGAAAAGAAGGGAAAGAAAGATCAATGAAACTAGGTCGGGTGTTGGATACACCCAAACGAACTCATAGCATATCATTCAGTAGAAATCGACTCATGAAGTATCAAACACTCTGCATCTTCTGTTCTTGGTAGGTCTAAAAATTACTTTACTATGTAGCCATTCACCTTAAACTTGGACCCACTTTCAAGATCCTATATTTTGACTGCACTATAGGAAAAAACGTAGGAAACAACGTAGGGACCCATCCTATAGGACCTCAATTTTCCTAGGAAAAGGTGGAGCTTAGAGTCACATAAAAGCACTTTCATGCCTGGGTAAACTCCTTCCTGAGAATATGGCTGTCATGAAACAACTTGGCCATCTCCTTGTAAGATTGAGCACTCTCATATGCCTCAACTCTAATCTTTTCTAACTTTAGTTGTAATCACCTCTCTTGACCAGCCTTAGTCAAGTAATAAATTTAGTATCTCAACAGAAAGATGACAAGGCGTACCAAAGACAACCCTATAAGATGACATAACTAAGCATGTCTTGAGAGCTATCCTATAAGCCCATAAAGCATCGACAAGTTTGTCGGTCCAATCCTTTTTATTCCTACTCACAGCCTTCTTAAGGATTTGTTTAATCTACCTGTTGGACACTTATACCTGGCCACTAGTTTGGGGAAGATGAGGGTAGCAAGTCTATAGACTATCGAGTTCCTTTCCAACAAAGCATCAAAAAACCTATTAGTAAAGTGGGTACTCTGATCACTAAAAATAGCTCAAGACATGCCAAATCTAGCAAAAATGTTCTCCCTAAGAAACTTCACAACCCCTTTAGCATCATTGGTCCTTGTAGGGATGGCCTCTGCCTACTCAAAGACATAGTCCATAGCCAACAAAATACTCTCATTTGCAAAAGAAGATGAAAATGGTCCCATGAAGTCTATGCCCCAAACTTCAAAAATCTACACCACAATTATGTGATTAAGTGGCATCATATCTGTCCTCCTAATCCTATCCAACTGCCAGCACCTAGGGAAACTCTTACAATATTTAAAAGCATCCCTAAACAAGCTAGGTAAATAAAAATCACATTGAAGAACTTTGGTCGTGTCTTTCACCCACTAAGATTTCCCCCACATGCTTTGTCATAACAAAATGAAAGCACAATCCTAACCTCATGATTGGGAACATACCTTTTAAAGACTTCGTCCACACAATACTTAAATAGCTAAAGGTCAACCCAAACAAGAAATTTCATAAGGTAGAATTTTCAGTCTCTATCATTGGTAGTCCAACCCTTAGGAATCCTACCGGACACTAGGTAGTTCACATTATCAACATACCAATGATCAGGGTGGACTGCAAACAACTGCTCATTAGGGAAGTATTCAAAAATATAGGACGCAAGCTCTCTACCACAAATACTGCAAGATAAATGGTCAACAAATGGAGAACCTCTCTTATCTCTAATCTCACAATCTAATTCTTGCAAAATCTAGATCCACCTCACAAGTCTGGGCTTTGGTAACCTTCTTAGAAAGAAGGTGCTTAAGAGCAGAGTAGGTAGTATAGACAATAATATTTAACTCAATCAGGTAAGGTTTAACCTTCTTAAAACCAAAGATCAATACCAAAAATTCTTTCTCGGTCACAATGTAGTTCAGTTAGGCATCATTCAAAGTGTGACTAGCAAAATAAACTACCAGGGGTTTCTTATCAACACATTGCCCTAAAACAACCCCACCAGTACTTAAATGCCACATGACAATCCTTTTAACTTAGTAAATGCCACATGACACTCTTTAGAGAAATGAAATGTTCATATCCATAGTTAAAGGGTTGGTCAAAGGCTGAGCTATCTTACCAAAGTCCTTAATGCAATGACAATAGAAGCCAGCATATTCAAGAAAAGACCTCACCTCTTTTACACAAGTGGGAGGCAGAAGATTAATAATCAAATCAGTTTTAGCCTTATTAACTTCAATCCCATCTCTAGAAATGATATGGACTAAGACTATCCCCTTTTTTCACCATAAAATTACATTTCTCCCAATTTAAAGTTAGATTTTTCTCTCTGTATCTTTCCAACACTTTACTCATATTAGACACAATCATCAAAAGAAGACCCAAACACAGAGAAGTCATCCATAAAAATTTCCATGCACTATTTAACTAAATCTAAAAAATAGAAATTATAGACCTCTCAAAGGTGGCAGGGGCATTATGGAGTCCAAAGGCATTCTCTTAAAGGCATATATATCGAAAGGACATGTGAAAATAGTCTTCTTCTGATCCTTAGGAGCCATAGAGATCTAGGTGTAGCCAGAATATCCATCTAAAAAGCAATAGAATAAATGTCCAGCTAACCTCTCTAACATCTATTCAAGGAAGAGAAGGAAAAAATGGTCTTTTCTAGTAGTAGCATTCAATTTTTTATAACCAATGCAAGCACATCACTCAAATTAGGTTTGAATGAGAACTAATTTATTCATATCATTCCTAATCATGGTAACAACGGTCTTCTTAGGGACAACTTAATCAAGGCTAACCCACTCACTATTAGAAATGAGATAATTAATCCGTGGTCTAACCACTTAAGCACTTCCTTCCTAACTACTTCCTATAAAGTTAGGTTCAAAAGCCTTTGACGGTCATGGTAGGCTTAGCATCATCCTCCAAATAGATCCTATGTTGCACAATCAAGGGATTAATAACCTTGACGTCCCCTAAAGTCTAACCTATGGCTTCCTTGTTCTCTTTAAGTAGGGCAATCAATTTTTCCTCTTGATCCTGGTCTATGTTAGAAGTAATAATCACAAGCAAAGACTTATTGAGTCCTAGAATGAACACTTAAGGGAATTAAGAAGAGGTTTCAATTCAAGAGAAGTAGGAGGGGGATTAAACTTAGAAGCAAAAGCAATCAAATAGTAAATAGGGGAGCATAAGTCATCAAATTAAAACACATCACATTCGAGCTCATCATCAATTAAAAAAGACTCCTACATAGCAATAAATATGTCATCAAACTCATCATCAAATGCAAAATCCTCTCCTTAGTTAAAAGTAAAAGTCTCCATATCATTAAAACCAAAAGACTATCTCTACATATTAAAGATGTAAAACCCTAGAAATTTAGATACTCTTATTTGAGTTATTTGTGGAGATTCGAGAACAAAACTTCTTTTAAGGATGGTAGAATGTAAAACTACGAAAATTTATATTTGCAATCCTCGAAAGAGAGTTAAGATGATCCTTAGTCGCTTGAGTTCATAGGGAATATTTTAGAATAGACCTTCATTAGTTAGAATTTCGGACCGAACTCATCATCCATTATTAGGCCCAATCCAAGCTCTAGCCGAAAAATTACTAAATTCAATTTAAAAATTGAAATTAATAATTTATAAAGCAAAATTTTTGGATTTTCAAAATATAAATTTTATTTAAAAACTTCATATTTTATTAATTAGAGTTTTCTTGCAAAGGTTCAAATTTTAAAGATTTTAAATTGGGAGGTATTTGTGGTTGGGATGTTAAAATCCCTTCATATTATAAAGTAAAAGTTTTCCTTTTTTTCAAACCCTATCTAAGCCCCCCCTTCTTCTTGAGCAGCCATGAGCTAGAGGGAAAAAAAATCAGCATTCCCTTTTATGTAAAAAGCCCCTCCCCCTCATTCAACCCCCTCCTCTCCTCACTCTCTCAACTCTCAAACCCTGGCCCCCTCAACCCTCCTTCTCCCTAGCCACCCACTTTGCTGCACCACCACCTCCGACCACCAGCCGCTACCCGAGTGCCACCACCAAGCCTCCTTCCTTCTTAACATTACTTTGGTAAGAAAGTGTAGTTTTTTTTTGTTTGTTTAAGTTTAAACACTTTAAGTTCTTAAAGGATGGGTTTTTATAGCAAACGCAATCAATTTTAGACTCTAAATATTTCTTTTTGTGTTTGTATTATATTTTCAAATTTTTAGGGTGGTTTGGAAGCATCCAAAGCATCATCTCACATTCCACTCTCAATTCAAGGTAAGCAGAAAGTTTTTCCCTCAAAACCTCTCTAGAAAGTAGACATGCATGGGTTTTATTGATCCTTTAGTTATCAATGATGATTAGGAGTAGTTTTAGATTGATTTAGAGGAGTTTAGTTAGGTGTAGCACGTGAATTCATGCATGGGACCTAGAGTCGGTCAAAAACAGAAACTGTCCTACAAATATATCAAATTTATGGATGAAATATGCACTTATATACTGAACAAAAAGTTATGAAAACAATTAGGAAGGTAGATCTACGAGTTTAGTTTACTAATAATTTTGAATCTCTGAATTTGGAGCTAAAAAGAAGGAAAAACGAATTTTCTTCTAAGACTGCGCAACTTAGATAGGAAACTGACCAGTCTAAAAAAACATAGCTTTTTGAGATAGTTATTGTGTTTATTTATGACTACTTATAAAAGAAACGTTGCAGTAGACGGAAAGACCTTTCCAGATTATATTCATGGACACCAATCTGATAATTTTATGCAATGTTATGGCTCCTACAAATTAGGTTAGAAGTTGACCAGGAACTGCTTACCCCTTCAAAGTGAGTTAAACACTAATATTAGTTTCTATTTAATAATTGCCTTTGAAGTTTATTTAAATGCTAAGGAATTAGTCTTTGGGGTGATAATAATAGTAAAGAGACCCTAAGGAGCTTACTTGGCTTTGAGTTGGAGAATATAGAATTTTTAGGTGTAAGAACTTCCTTAAGTTAGACTATATTGTGGTGTTTTGTTTTATCGTTTAAGCCCAATATTCTAGTCTGAGCTCAAGCTAGGTTCTTACACTTCTTCAAGGTAATGTCTATGCCCTAACTCCCCTTGGTTGCTCTTTTGAAATCATTTTGGATGTTTATAAATTGTCATGTGACATTGTATGCCAAGGGGACCTCATATGTAAGTCGTGAACTGCAACCAGTGATTCTATAATTTTAAGAATGTGGAACATCATGTTGTGATTGAATGTTTTGTTGAGCAATTCATGTTCTAAGTCTTCTATTATTAAAAGTTTTAACATAGGTTGGGCTTTCAGGACGCCAAACAGATTATTTATGATATACTAATCCTAAAGTGAAAGACTAAGGCGAGTTTACGAGAGGGTGCCTCCCGAGATCAAGGTAGGTTTATGTTGATATAGAGACAAGTTAGTCTCCCTGGGTTATAGCATGCAGTTTTCAGGTACATGTCATTGTAGATAGACATATGTCGAGATGGGTTTTGGTAACCTATATGATTGTTCGACGGAAGGTCATGAGACCCTCTGGTGGGGTCGCTCGCCAAGGAGTTTTTATTTGTTGTGACTTTTAAATAATGGTTATTGTTTGAAATGGAAGATCTTAAACGGGTTGGGAATTGTTTTCGAACTATTTGAATGTTCCCTCTGACCCCTAAATGTTTGAAATGAATTTAAGTAGGCATTTTACGGTTAGAGATGGACATTATTGAGCTCCGTCTCACTATTCGAAATGCTTTATTTTCAGGTACAGATGTGCTGCATAGAAATGGGATATGAGCAAGGCCGCGTAGATGCTTAGATTAAATTCCTTTTTTTATTTACATTGAATAATATTGAAGTTGTAGTTTACACTAGATCTTAACCTTGGCTTTGGTTTATACTTTTGTTCAATCTAATTAGTTACCTTTTGCCTTGTATTTCATTGTGGTATACGGCAATGACGCTCACTAGGATATTTCTGTTGCATTAAATTAGCTAAATATTCGCAATAAAAATGAATTAGAATTTTCGAGGCGTCACAAAAGATATTCGATTTTAAAGTCATATTATCAAAAGATAGTCTAATCATGCCATTTTTGCAGCTAATCAGAGTATTGGCAGTAACTAAGAGAAGACACCCTAGAATAACAAGGATCCAACTAGCAGTATTCGCTACCTTCTCAATTTGAAGCACAATAAAATCCACTAGACAACTGATTTCACCCAGCTTAATTAGGACATCTTCTACCACATCCCTAGGCAACCTAGTCGATCTATCAGCCAGCTAAATGACCATCTTGATAGGTTTCAATGTATCTAAACCCAGCCTCTTATGCCCAGTGAAGGATAACAAATTGACATTGACCCTTAAGTCAAGCAGTGCTCTATGAATGAGCTAGTCCCCTATAACTATAGAAATAGTAGGGCAATCGGAGTCTTTGTACCTCACTGGAATTTGATGAAAAATGATAGGACTAGCACCACATACTAAGACAGCCTTATTAGGAACACTAGTGGTGCGCTTGGTAGTATACAGATCCTTCAAAAACCTAGCATAAGGAGGCATCTGTTGAATAGCATCAAGCAAGGGAATGTTGATTTTGACTTAAAAGAAGGATTCTCTTGTCTTATCAACATAGGCTTGGTCTTTCTTTTTCATTCTATGAGGAAGCAAGGGTACAAGCTTATGAGCTCTCTCAGCAGTAGAAGGAGATGAAGAATCCTTAGGAGATGAGGTATCCACTGCATCAGCAAAATCTTTCCCCTTACATTTCTCTTCATTAAAAAATCAGTGAAAGGGAAGAGTATCATTAGAAAAACCACTAAGGACTCCATCAATAATATCCCTTAACTTACTAAATGAACCAGTTTTTGGAGAAGAAGAAGGGGAAGAAGATGTATTTTAGAAGATAGTGTGAGGGTATTTGTAGGTTTCTTTGGAAGTTCCTACCTAATGATCAATCTCTCAGCCTAATCTAAGAAATATAACTTCATTCACTTTTCTCACAGTCTCACTGGGGTTGGCTCTAAAAGAAGATGAGGTCTGATCCTTAGAGTTCACCTTTGGCAGATTAGGAAAAGTACATGGCTCCCTAGTAGATGATGCTAATTGAAAAAATTATTCAGTCATCATTCTCATCATTTTATCCATATTAGCATTCGTCATCCTCTCCACATTACTATTAATTCTCCTCTCAATCTTATCAATATCAGTATCACCAAAAGGAGGCTAAACTTGAGCAACAAGAGGTGGAGGTCTAGGTGTATTAGGCACACCTTGGAAAGTCGTCTCTGATAAGAGTTAGAAGGAAGGGAGATGGGCTGAGTGTTGTTTCCAAGAAGCACTCTAGATTGGGAGTTAGGAACCATAACATTTATTCCACTACCCAAGAAAAGTTTGGATGATTTCTCCACCCTAGATTATAGTAAGGGGAGAATAGGTCATTCTTGGATCTTTGGTAGACTATACTCACTTGCTCCTACCCAGTCGATAACTGGTGAGCAAAATAAGGACATGAAATTAATGTATAATATAAGGCCTAACAGTGGGAACAAGATACCATAGAAGTCTGGGGGATCTAAATAGACAATCTCTTTAACATGCTCTCTAAAACCACTATCTTAGACTTTAGGAGACTTGTATCAGATGCAGAATGCATTCCACTCATAGCAAACCTAGAACTTAGGCTATCATCCCTACCAGTTTTCCACTGCATAGTGTTCTCATCTAAGTCCTCTAGAAATTCCCAAGCAGCAGTGGCGCTTTTAGAAAGAAAGCCATACTGACACATGGACTCTAACATGGTTTGGGTTTGTTCGTCAAGTCCTTTATAAACAATTTGGCACAAACACACTTGGTCTAAACCATGATGGGGACACTAAGCTACCACATTCTTAAACCTATCTAAATATTTTCAAAATGATTCCCTTTCTAATTGAGGATGACTTTCATTATAGCACTTGCTGGTCGATCCACAAGGATGGGATTGAAATTAGGTCACTAGGTATTAGAAATATTTAACTAGCATAATGCTATAAATTGCCTATTAATTGGAAATAAAAATAAGTGATCTAAGCAAATTGTCCAAGTTAAGCAAAGGAACCTATAATGCTTAAAAAAAAGGTAGAAAAGGAGATATATCATCCTAATTAATAACTACTACCATGATTCCACCAACGAACCAAAACTATCCAAATGAAATGACAACCTTGTTTTACATTAATCACATTGAAAAGAAAGCTATCGTATAAGCAAGAGCCCGAGCACGCTAGTAGTCGACCCAAAATTAAATATGAATAGAATCAAATTAGATACAAAGTGAACTAGATTAGAAAGGAATGGAGAACTCATTAATAAGAAGAAACACAAACGAAAACGGGGGCATGAGGACCTGTAGAAACGAGAACAAGAAAAGAAACCTCAAGCCTCCATTAATGGAGGTTGCATACTAAGATTCAAAACTCAAGCATGGGTCAATAATAGAGAGCAACAAACCAAAACAGAGATGGGGAAAATCCAAAATTTAAACTAAGAACTTGTAATATGATACCAAAATAGGAATTTTCACTCGACAATTAAAACCCATAATTGAAATTACATTAGTTTGTGAACTAGAACTAGATATGAAACTGAAATAAAATGAAAAGGGAAATAAAAATTACAAACTGGAATTTAAAACTCTATTATATTTTTCTCTCTATTTCTCCTTGCTACTGCCCTCCCTTTTAAAACAAAAGTCTACTCTTACCACTTAGAATGTTTCCATTACATCCCAAATTGAAGTCTTGTCTAAGATTTATAACCGCCGAAATGATGATGGAGGGTAACAACTTAGATTAATGGTGCTAATGAATGAGAAAGAGAAATTAAAATGAGCATCAGTTATAGCTAGGCAGTAGATGAAGAAGAAAGAGAAAGGGAAGATGAAGTGTAGGGGGTGGAGTGGGGTGTATCAGGCTTCACTTGAGAAGCAAGAGGATGGAGAAATAAATCAGAAAGGGTAATGAGGGCTACAACGCACGTGACTCACGCATAAGGCGCGCAGAAAGGTTAAGTGAGCATATCTAGGACTGGGTGAGCATCTGGGCATAGGCTCCCAAGAGAGAGAAGGGAGCAAGAACACTATGGGTACCGCTAGGCTCTGGGTTGTTTTGTTTAGGATGCAAGTATGGAGCAACGAACAAGCCCATGTTGAAGGAGAGCTAAAGGGATGGGGGTCATGCACCGAATACATGACTAAGAGAAGGAGCTGACTCTAGGCTTTGCGTGCCAGAATGAGAGCAGAGCAGTCCCGCGAGAGAGATCGGGTTGGGACCGGGCCACAGTTTTTCCGCTCTTTTGACAAATAACTTATTTCTTCTTTGAATCTTCCGCAATTCGTATAAAATAAATAAAAATATATTAAAATCATAATTTAATTATTTATTTCAAGCAGTAACGCACCAAATGTACATAAATCACTATTTGCATTCCTTTCATTAGTTTCTCCAATTACAAATAATAACCCAAATGATCAGGTGTTACCGCCGTCCAACAAGGACAAGTCTTTGCTTGCACATGGTAAACTTAGCCATAATAATCAATGTTTAATATCAAAAGGAACTCATAACATAACAATCCCATAAAACTATACTATATATATATATATATATATATATATATATAGATATATATATATATATATATATATATTACACACACACACACACACACACACATATACACACATACCTATATATATATATATATAAATATATATATATATATAATATCTATATATATATATATATATATATATATATATATATATCAGTTCTAGCATCAAAACATTCAACTAATCAAGGGTTTTCACCAAAATACAATAACCCTTGTAGAGTATGCAGCTTAACATCAAAGTATTTTACAATACAGTGCTCAAAACATTATAGCACTATCACACCATTGTTCCTTTCAAACTTAAGCTCTCACTTGCCTTCTCCAGTAGGCTTGTCAGCCTGATGGCGATTGACTGAGCCTTTTTCTAAAACAAAACATGAAAACATTTTGAATTGTGAGCCGAAGCTCAGTACACGCATCCCTGTATTGTTAAAAGATCATTGAAAAAAAAATAGATTGGGTCCGCATTGCAATTCATTTTAATTTAAAAAGCGAGAATGGGATGAATATAAAACTGCATTGCTAATTATTATCTGATACCGAACCCCTAGTAACTGTTACGTTCTATGATATGTGTACACCTGCCAAGTCGATCGTGGGACCTGGCTTGAAGCCACAGGGGTAACTGAAGGGCAATACCTTGTAACTGATAACTGATGGGATCACTTATTATGTGATAAATCATGGATTAAACCAATTCATTAATGTACTTACCAAAATATTATAATTTTGATAAATACGTGCTGATTTCTAAAGTTACAGGCAATGAACATACCTGGTACTTTTAATGAAATTTAGTGAAATGGGATTATGCACAAAAGGGAAGGAAACGATAGATTAGGCCCTGATTCAGTACAAAAATATCATTGTAGGAACATATGGTTAGCAAATATATTAATTTTAGAGCTAACAATTTAGTACAAGAAAAATAAAAGCATAACAGTGGCTTAGAAAGAATAACTTGTAACTTAATCTTCCGATCTCCGATTGAGACCCAAAACCCCAATATTGAAAGCTTAAGATATCCCAAAAGACTTTCATTTAGAACACCAAGCTTGACTCCCGCAATAGGATTCCCAAAATGAGGCTAGAACACAAGCATGTTAGTTTTGGTCCATTCTGCACAGTTTTGGTCAAATGACCATAACTTTTTGCACAGACCTCAGATTAAGGCATTTAAAAGGCATTTGAAAGCTAACACACTGACCTATATATCCACCAAAAATCATAATTTTTCAATGGGCCAATCACTACCAGTTTAATCCCAAAGTATGCCCTATTTTTTAAAATTTTCAGCCCTCATTGTTTTAGCCTTTCCCCCTCTTTTCACACAAATCCTCAACATAAATCATTCCTTAAAGGCATGTAACTAAGCTTTGATCCATCCTAACATTATATAAAATCACCACACTCAATTTCACTTCATAATCATATCCAATAAAGATCATTTTTCAATTAAATACACACATAAACTAGGCTTAATGCTAACTTAATCCAAACCATACATTACTTGCCAAAACTCTAGTTTATTGCCAACTTGGACTCACTCCAACTCATTTCAAATTACCAAAAACGTCATCATAAATACCAATAGGTTAGAAGATGACCAAATCAAAGATAAAACAATCAAAATTCAACACTTAACATTAAGCTTGCATGATTAGGGATTAACCCTAACCCTAGCATGATCCAACCTCAACTCCACCATGATCAACACCAAAATAACTATCATTTCTTACCAAAACATCATGATCAAAGATCACAAACATCAAAACAAGAATCAAAACTAAAGTAAAAAGCAAAACCAATGATATCAAGTTTAAGATTACTTACTTTGCTTGAAGATAAGTGGGTGAAAATGATGATTGATGCTTGAGAGGGTGTGGGGATGACTGGTGGTTGTCTTGGTGGCTCAGGGGTGGCTGGCTGGTGGCTAGAAGGTGGCTGAAAATGGCTGGAATTAGGCTGCCAGGTGGCTGGCCGTGTAGTAGGGAAGAAGAGAGAGAAGTGTGTGTGATCACTTGGCTATGAATAAATGACAAAATACTTGGCTGAGTTTTTATCTAGAAAAGTGGCTTTTTAGCTAACCATGGTTAAGCTTAATCATGGTAATTAGTTAGGTTAAGAAGCAAACATGTTGGGCTTTAAATTGGGCTGAAGAAAGTTGGATTCCGGAATAAAACGCTTCATAACGATAACGTTTTTGCGTACTCAAATTTAAATTTTCGTAATGTTACGGAAAACAAAATAAATTCCTTAGATTAAACTTGCTAGGGCCTACTATCAATTCTTCGAAAGTTTTCATTAATAATTAAATAAATAAATAAAACCTAAATTGCCAAGTGAGGGCCCAAATAAAATTTTTTCTGCCGAGATGAATAAATGCAATAAATAAATATGAGAAAAATCATTAACATGAGGTAATTAATTAAATAAACATAATGTAGAGTTGGGCTATTACAGCCTTCTCCACTTAAAGAATTTCGCCCTCGAAACTTATGAACATTACCATGTCATGCAAGCTTACCTCAAATAAATGTGGCTACATGGCTTTTATTTCCTCTTCAGTTTCCCAAGTGGCTTCTTGGGAGGTATGGTTTGTCCAAAGTACCTTGACTAAAAGCATCTGCTTGTTGCACAGCTGCTTAAGCCTGCGATCTAGTATTTGAACTGGACGCTTGATCCTCAGTGGTCTCAATCGGTTCAGATAGAATGGTGTGGTTTGGATCTGAAATATACTTCCTGAGCTAAGAGATGTAAAACACGTTACACACGTGTTCTAGTTCTACCGGCAGATCCAGTCGACATGCTACGGGATTTAACTTTTCAATGATTTCATAAGGTCTAATATATCTTGGACTCAATTTGCCTCGTACCTCGAACCTCTTGTTACCCTTAGTTGGTGATACTTTCAGAAAAACTTTATCGTCTACTTGAAACTCCAAAGGCCTCCTTCTCTTGTCCGCATAACTATTTTCCCGACTCTGGGCAACCCTAATGTGCTCCCGAATCCTACTTATTATTTCCATGGTTTTCTGGATCATTTCAGGGCCTATAATCAATGCCTCATCTAAATCACTTCAACACAGTGGGGTTCTACACTTTCTCCTATATAGAGCCTCAAATGGAGCCATTCTGATGGTGTATTCGTAGCTATTATTATAAGAAAACTCCACCAAAGGTAAATCGTCTTCCCATTTCCTTTGGAACTCCAATACACAAGCTCTTAACATATCCTCTAGAATTTGATTCACTCTTTTAGTTTGCCCATCTGTCTCAGGGTGATAAGAGCTGTCAAAGTTCAATTTGGTCCCAAAGGCCTTTTGAAGTGCATGCTAAAAATAGGCTTGGAATCTTTGATCCCTATATGATACTATGTCTAACGGGATCCCGTGCAGGCGGACTATCTCCTTAACATACACTTGGGCTAGTTTTTCAACTCCCTAAGTATCCCTAATTGGCAAAAAATGGGCCCACTTGGTAAGTCGATCAACTATGACCCAGATAGCATTCTTCTTCGAGGCAGAAAAGGGTAAACCCATAACAAAGTCCTTTGAGATTAAATCCCACTTTCAAGTGGGAATTTCTAGGGGGTCACAGTTCACCCACAGGTTGCTGATGCTCTGCTTTAACTTTCTAATAGGTCAGACACTTGGCTGTGTATCCCGCAATCTCCTTCTTTATATTATTCCACCAGAAGTATTGTCTTAAGTCTCTGTACATCTTGATGCCTCTTGGATGCACCGAGTAGTGAGTATTGTGAGCCTCCTCTAGGATCTGTTTCCTTAATTCCCTATTTTGGGGTACACATAGGCAATTCTGGAATCGCAGGGTCCCGTCCTCGTGTATTACAAACCTAGGAGATTTTTCTTTCTCTAAATTTTACTTTATTCTTTGGAGTTTAGGATCACTTTCCTGGTTCACTTGAATTTCCCCCACTATGAAAGGCTGTAAGGTAAGTGCTGATAATTGAACATGTGCTTGCTTATGGGACACTAGTTGAATTCCCAAGTCATCAAGCTCTTTCAAGAGACTCAACTGGGTAATCACCACAGTGCTTGGGCTATGTTGCGCTTTCCTACTCAGGGCATCTGCTACAACATTTGCTTTTCCTGGATGATATTGAATTTGTAAATCATAATCCTTAAGCAACTCAAGCTAATGTCGTTGCCTCAAGTTGAGCTCCTTCTAAGTGAATATATACTTCAAATTTTGATGCTCAGTATAAAGCTTGCGTAGTACTCCATATAAGTAATGTCTCCAAATTTTCAGTGCAAAGACCATGGCTGCTAACTCCAAGTCATGGGTAGGATAGCTTTTCTCGTAAGGCTTAAGCTATCCAGAGGCGTAAGCTACTACCGTGCCTTCCTGCATCAAAACACACCCCAAACCGTTCTTTGAAGCATCACTATAGATGGTATATTCCTTACCATCCATTGGTAGCGTTAGGATTGGAACAATAGTTAATCGCTGCGTTAACTCCTGAAAGGCTCTTTCACACTTCTCTATCCACTCAAATTTATTCACTTTCTTTAGTAGATTGGTCAGGGGCGAAGCTATTTTCAAAACATCCTTGACGAACCCTTGATAATAGCCCGTTAAACCTAGAAAACTTATAATCTCAGTGATGTTAGTAGGCCTTGACCATTTTGTGATTGCCTTCACCTTTTGGGGGTCAACTTTGATTCCTTCTTTTGTAACCACATGACGTAAGAACACCACTTCTTCTAACCAAAATTCACATTTCTTTAATTTGCATAAAGTTGATGCTCCCTCAGGGTTTGTAACACCATCCTTAAATGATCAGCATGTTCATCTCTGTCCTTAGAATAGATAAGGATGTCATCTATGAACACCACCATAAACTTGTCTAAGTAGGGTCTGAAGATCTATTCATAAGATCCATGAAGGCTGCGGGAGCATTGGTGAGACCAAATGGCATCACTGTAAACTCATAGTGACCATACCTAGTTCTAAATGCAGTCTTGGGAATGTCTTCATATTTAATCCTAAGTTGATGGTACCCTGACCTCAAATCAATCTTAGAGAAGACTCCTGCTCCTTGCAATTGACCAAACAAGCCATCTATTTGTGGCAAAGGAATTTTGTTTTTGATGGTAATCTTGTTCAATTCCCTGTAGTCAATACACAGCCTTAAAGTTCCATCATTTTTCTTTACAAACAACACTGGGGCATCTCATGGTGACATACTTGGCCTAACAAAGCCCTTCTGTAACAGCTCATCTAACTGAATCTTCAGTTCCTTAAGCTCAGTTAGGGTCACACAATATGGGGCTTTGGAAATAGGTTGGGCATCAGGGATTAATTTAATTCCAAAATTAATTGCCCACTGCGGGGTTAATCCTGGTAATTCCTTAGGAAAAACATCCTCAAACTCACAAATGACAGGAATATTTTTCGCTTTCTCTTCTTTTGTTTGGGTATCAATAGCATAACACCAACATCCAATACACCCTTGATATAATAGCTTACTTTCTTTCACAGCAGAAGTCAAGGGATAGGATTTTTCCGCTCTCTGCCCATAGGAGAACACTTCTCTCCTTTTTTCATCCTTCACAATAAGCTTAGGATCCTCACAGTCAATCTTAGCTCTATACGCGCGTCCTATTGCTGCAGGCTTTGGTGGTGGGGCCCCTTGGCGAGGTAGAGGCAAGGGTTTTGCTGCACCTTTATCTACAGCCTTTAACCTTCGAGGGTATGCAGTAATAAGGTGTTCAGGGCTTCCATACCACATGCACTTATTAGTTCCTACTTTGCATTTAGGGGTGGTATGATTTATTCTTTTGCATTTCGCACAGGGCTCTGTCGAGCCTTCAGGATGGCTCTTAGGAGGAACGGGAGAAGGTTTCTTCTAGTTCACACTCTTACTTGGAGTTCGTCACTCAAACCCCTTTCTCTTTTGGTTAATTGGGTTCAGGGCCCTCAACTCTGTCGTTGCTCGCTCCACTTCAGCCGCTCACTCATATAGTTCTTGGTAATTCAAACATAATGAAACTGAGCAAGCGTGAATTGAAATTTAGCAATCAACCAAAAACTGGGCAAATTCAAACCAACCAGATAAAAGCAGTAAACTCTTCCAAAAACATTACTTGTAATACGAATAAACATTACCAATATTAATCCAAACCTGAGGCTAATCGAACAAAGCAAAACTGGCAGTAGGGGAGGGGTAAAATGGAATTGAAACAGAGCAATCAACCTAGTGCAACTCAGCTTTGAATGATACCAAGAATGTTACCAGCCAGAACTCACCCGAGCCTCAGCTACATATAAACAGAACAGCCGTGCATCGAGATGAAACAGGGGAGGGGAAAACTGGCGAAAGCACTCAAATAAACCCAAAGATTTTTGCAATTGCAACTGAAATACTTGAATACCCATTCGAAATTCGCAATTCAAGCCTAACTATATGAGTTTAAATACTGAAAACAACTGAAAATTCGAAACCCTAACTTGAACTAAATCCTAAATTTCGAATAACTTGAAACAAAAAATGAAATTAACCCTAAAACTAAACTTAATCTAACCTAAAACCCTAGAATTACCTACCTAAGCTTCAATGGCGTCTACGAGCTCCCTTTATACCCAAGCTCTCGATCTTCAACCCTTCGATTTGTGGGTATTTGGACGGTGATGATGGGGGCAGCTGGTGTGCGTCATGGCATTTGCAGCGTGAATGACGGATGGAGGTTCAAAGAGAGAGACCCGGTAGAGAGAGATGGAACGAGGATGGAGAAGACGAGGTAGGGACTCGGGTTTTCTCAGGGTTCTGGGTTTCGGGGAAATGTGGGGAAGAAGAGGATCGCGAGGAGAGAGAGAGTAAAGGGGAGGGGGTTTAATAACGCTGAACCAGGTTGAATTGCCTGAGCCGGTTTTCGAAATGAACCGGTTCATCCTCAATGTTGGGCCGGTTCATGGTAATTTTGGGCCGTTTCAACTTAGTTTAGCCCGGTTCTTCAATTCCCGACATTTTTCACCATTTTTCTCGCATTTTTGGCCATTTTTTCGAAATTATTCAAAACCTGCAAAATAAAATAAAATCAAATAAAAACCTTTAAAATACAATTATAACGAGCATAAAATAGGTGTAAAAGTACCTTTAAAATAGCTCATTTTTGGTACGAACAAATACCCCCACACCAAGATTTTGCTCGTCCTCGAGTAAAACAAACTAAACTAACTAAAAAAACAATGAAAAATAAGGGAAGGAAATCCTAACTCATTTTCGTAGGAGTCACGGTTGCATTTAGCGTATGCAACAAGCCCTTTAAATCCCTCGGTCTCCCAAGTGGACGAGTGAGTCACGCGAGGGTTTCCAAATGAAATACCCGCAAATTATTTCAAAAATAAAGAAAAATCTTTTTGGGTTTTTTTCCTCAAAACAAATATGTACAAAATTTGGAAAAAATATGCACACATCTCTAATCAACTAAATCACCCATGTACTCAATTATTGACCTGCATATACATAGAATGTACTTTAAAGCCCTCTACATCCTAAATAACATCAAACACTAGTTTTTCACCCCACTGAGCATCAAGATTTTGAATCCATCCCAGTACTTGTGCAATTATATCATCATCTCAGGGCTTAGATTCACCAGAATTAGACTCAATTCCACTTGGCTGACACAACTACATTATTATCATACTGACTTTGGAAGCAAGCTATCCTAGTAGCAATATTACCTCAAAGGGTAACACTCAATAGCACGTGCCTCAAAGGGTAACGCCCAGTAGCGCATTCCTAAAAGGGATACTTGTCATTCCAAATTTTATTCCATCACTTTTTCTTTTCTTTATTTATTCATAATATACTTTTTTTAAAATTTTTTTTAGAGTGATCATGTCATAAGCTAGTGGGAGAATCATTCATGAAAACCTAAGATCTAAAGACAATGATGAAGGAATAAGTAAGGAGTGGATTACATAACCTATAATGAACACTGTGGTTAGAATTAGGACTTAGAATATCACATTTGAGGTCAAAAACTTTTCATGCACATCCTACTTATATACAAGCTAACAAACAAAGTACAGGGGATTCAAGCTAATCAGAAAAGGTACAAACATTCCCAAAAACAAAATCAAAAATCTTCAAAAATTTTCAAAAATTTTTCAAAAATGGGCACATCACCCCCACACCAAAACTTCACAATGTCCTCATTGTGGGAACTAAGGCGCTAAAAAGCAAGCACATCAGCTATATAACCGTAAAACCACACTAAACTGTAAATATATACAAACTAGGACACCACAAAAAATCAAAAACCAAAACCAAAAACAAAACAAAACTACACACACACATATTTACAAAAGCCAAGAAAAACAAAATCACAAAAGAAAGCCAAAATCGAAACTAAAACCAAAGCAAACACACATATTCACAAACACAAAACCAAAATTAAGGACCTACTTAATCCCAAACTAACACAAAAGAAACCTAAAACGAGACAAAAGGAAAAAGAAAAGAAAAATAAAAATACAAGACCAACACAAGGTCACTGAAACACCAAAAAGAGAACAAAAGGAAACTATTCAAACAAAAACCAAAACTTGCTAAACTAGACGAAACACAAAACCAAGGAAGCAAAATACAAAATCAAAGAAACCAAACAAAGGAACTAAACATACACGAACAATCCTAGATATTCACAACTACTCACAATCGTAGATACCAACAACTAACAAATATTTACAAAATCATAACACAACCAAGGGTGATCATAGCCCACATGGCTTAACATTTCCCAAATTGCTCCTCAAGATTGATCACCCGCACATTCACAGTCCTAATTATCTACAACCAATTACAAAAAAGAAAGAAAAGAAAGGAAAAAGAGAAGAAGGTTAGAACGATCATACCAGATTGGATACAGATTATACCCGAACTACGAGACTTATGGAGCATCAGCCACTCCATATTAAGCTGAAAAGTGCTATTTAAATCAAAACTCGTTAGAGTATGTAACAGCTTATTAAACAAAGAAACCCAACTCTCAATAATATAGCATCAATGAAAAGCAGTGAGTTAGAACCAGCTAGAGTACATCCACATAGCTAATAAAGCATAGGTAAGGGCCCGCTTCAACTTATCAAACAGTTGGGCCAAATGAGGAAGGAAATGGACATACTCAGAATGAGCCAGTATGAAGGTCATTGGTCTAGAAACTATATCAGCATAAACATGCAATCCAGGCAACATAGGGGGTGCACAATGCACAAGTCTGTTAAGTCCAATATGCACAAGAGTCTGGTCTAAAGCAAAATTCTTAGTGGCAATGATCCCAGACTCGACAAATTCAGACTCGTAATATTTGGAAAGGAAGTCAGTTTGGATGGGATCAACAGAAAATGATTCATATTCAGTATAGAAATCCTCATTCAAACTCGTATCGACATCAAACCCACAAAAAGATTCATATTCTATATGCAGAATATTATCATCTAATTTAAATAGAAGGTCGAGAATGATGGAATCAAAAGAGAAGGTTTCATATTCAATATGAAAACCCAAATCAAGACCTTCAGTAACATCAAACTCATATGAGAAAGATTGATATTCCGCACAAAGAATATCATCATCAAAGTCCAAAATAGTGGGTTCAGTTATCTCATCACATAACTCCTGTGAAATAGCTTTCGAATCATCTAAATCATGAAGCTCAACTGCAGGTGCGATGCTTATATCCAACTCACTAATAGTATCAGATTGTTCACCTACCTCAAATTCACAAAAGTCGTTAAAAGTGGTTGGTAGTTCATCATAGACTAAGATATCTTCAGTGACATCTTTGGGTGAGCTAGTGCAAGGTGCAAGGTCTGTTGATAGAGATGTAGGGAGGTCATGCTCTTGATCTAGATTAGGCAAACACATCTTTTCATTCAAATTAGGCTTAGCAGAATAAGAGGGTTCAAAATCATCATAGAGACTAATGTCAAGTTTAAGAGATCCTAAACTATAATCATTCTCACTAGAAGTCCCCCTATTTTTGTCAAAACATTGAGAATATTCAGTAATTCCTACTTTCATAGTCTCCATCATTTGTTCAGTCATATCGTTAATCTTCTTTTCAAAACTTGCACAAGTAGTATCAACATAAGCATGAAAAGGACAAGTATAAGCATCATGACCAGGAGATTCACAATAATCACACAAGACAGGAGGCACACAAGAATAAAATGGGTCATGTCAATTCACAAAATGTTCTAAAGGGTAAGAATTAGCATGAAAATCATACCCTCCATGAGTCGGGTATCTAAAAGTCTTATTAGCTTGCTCAAATGCGTAAGTTTCCCAAGCTAATTTTTCAAAGAAATCCCAAACTTCATTTTAAGTTTTAGATAATAATGCTATTAAACCTCCAGGAAAAAGTGATTCAATATAACTCCCTGACCCAATATTTAGACCCTCAATAATGACCTCACAAATTTCCCATTTTTGAAAATTATGCTTCAGTTGAGCATGATAATCATTAAGCCTTGAAAAATAATTCCAAAAAGGTTCGTGCTCATATTGCAGGAAATTGAAAACCGTCATTTTGAAATTTTTAAAGTTTTTAAAGTTTTTCAATTTTTAGAGGTTTTCAATTTTTCAATTTTTTTGGGTTTTTTGGCTTTTCAAATTTTTTGGATTTTTGAATTTTTTTGAAGAAACGATTAAACTAAATAACAATTGATACCAAAATAAAGAAAGTTGGAATCTATAACAAAATAAAGTTACGAAATGACTAAAACACATCAGTTAAACAAATCATCACTAATAAACGAAATAGACAAATCAAAGCAACGAAGTAAGAAAGTAGCTACGAAAATGATAATATGACATAATCTCATGCCGTCGTCTCCGACAACAGCGCCAAAAACTTGTTGGGAAAATTTAGAGTTTAAACAAAGTGCCGCAAGCGTACAGCTCTCGCTGTAGTACTTGAAGGTCGTCTCCACAGGGACGAGGATGAGATTAAAGTCACTAAAGGGTGGATTAACTAACTACCCTAATGTCATCTACACTAAACCAAATTAAATCGTTCAAGGAAAACATAAGTGTTTAACTTAACTTAAATGACTAAAACGAACTAAATCTAAGCATTCGACTAAATGCAAGCACACTAAGGAAACTATGCATTCAACACCATTCATCATTCAATGCTACCAAAACTAGCCAACATCATTCCTAAGCATTGACTACCCCAGCAGCTACACCAATGTTCAAGCAATTCACAACCCATCATCTGCTACTCTAAACAGATTGCTGTTATTCAACCAAACCAAAGCTCAAAACAGCAAACACATCAATCATCAGCAGTAATCACAGAACACTAATCCAGGAAACAAATAGACCCCTTTTTACCACGCCTAAACAACTAACATAACCAAACATAATGAAACTAAGCAAGCGTGAATTGAAATTTAGCAATCAACCAAAAACTGGGCAAATTCAAACCAACCAGATAAAAGCAGTAAACTCTTCCAAAAACATTACTTATAGTACGAATAAATATTACCAATATTAATCCAAACCTAAGGCTCAAACAGAGCAAAACTCAGCAGGGGAGGGGTAAAATGGAATTGAAACAGAGCAATCAACCTAGTGCAACTTAGCTTTGAATGATACCAAGAATGTTACCAGCTAGAACTCACCCGAGCCTCAGCTACGCATGAATAGAACAGTCGTGCATCGAGATAAAACAGGAGAGGGGAAAACCGACGGAAGCACTCAAATAAACCCAAAGATTTTTGCAATTACAACTGAAATACTTGAATACCCATTCGAAATTCGCAATTCAAGCCTAACTACATGAGTTTAAATACTGAAAACAACTGAAAATTCGAAACCCTAACTTGAACTAAATCCTAAATTTCGAATAACTTGAAACGAAAAATGAAATTAACCCTAAAACTAAACTTAATCTAACCTAAAACTCTAGAATTACCTACCTAAGCTTCAATGGCGTCTGCGAGCTCCCTTTATACCCGAACTCTCGATCTTCAACCCTTCGATTTGTGGGTATCTGGACGGTGACGATGGGGGCAGCTGGTGTGCGTCGTGGTGTTTGCAGCGTGAATGACGGATGGAGGTTCGAAGAGAGAGACCGGGTAGAGAGAGATGGAACGAGGATGGAGAAGACGAGGCAGGGACTCGGGTTTTCTCACGGTTGTAGGTTTCGAAGAAATGTGGGGAAGAAGAGGATCGCGAGGAGAGAGAGAGTGAAGGGGAGGGGGTTTAATAACGTTGAGCCGGGTTGAATTGCCTGAGCCAGTTTTCGAAATGAACCAGTTCATCCTCAATGTTGGGCTGGTTCATGGTAATTTTGGGCCGGTTCAACTCAGTTTAGCCCGGTTCTTCAATTCCCGACATTTTTCACCATTTTTCTCGCATTTTTGGCCATTTTTTCAAAATTATTCAAAACCTGCAAAATAAAATAAAATCAAATAAAAACCTTAAAAATACGATTATAACGAGCATAAAATAGGTGTAAAAGTACCTTAAAAATAGCTCATTTTTGGTACGAACAACAAACCCAAAGCTTGATTATATCATTTCAACTTTTTGTTTACATATATGGTTGCTTGTTTATACACAAGATCCCCAAAATAAAGTGACATCTAACTGACTAACTATGGTTAGCTCTTACTTCTACCCTAACTAAAGCACTAGCTAGCCCCAAAACCCCTAAATCCATCATATGCCCAAAAAGAGAAATGGATTTAGGTCCCATCGTCTGAAGGATCTAACTGACTATATACAATGTCATATACTACACAAAATACATCCATCCAAAAAGACCATGCTATATACAAAGAGGGCTCAAACAAAAGAAGTCTACTGGCACCAACCCTAGAACCACCTAACGATCCCTAGATGGATCATAATCCGGGTCGAACTCATCTTCAGGCTCTTCGCCTGAATCAAAGCTACTAGTCGATGCTCTGACTCTTCATCACCAGCCTCCTACTCATGCTGGTGCTTCACTATTTCTTCATCCATCTCCTGCTCCAGCTGTTGCTCCACCACTACCTCATTAATATCCTGATCTTCCTCGGGATCATCCTCCTTCTCTGGATGACCCTCGTCCTTAGAACTAACCACCACTACCTTTGGTGTATCAGGGATGTCTACCACCACATGAGCCTGCCTAGGACTCTCAAGCATCAGTGGGGTACCTGGCGCGGGTGGGGAGGGTGGTCCCAGTGCTGGTGTTGGGGCTACAAGTGGGGGATGTGCCTGATGTAACGGAAAGACATGCTGAAGAGTCTCCATAGTAATCCCCCTCAACAATAACTCCGTAATGATAGTCGTCCAAGCCACCTGGGCCTGAGACCTAGGCCCGTCCCAACCTGGGTTCCCTGTTATCATAAAATGATGATAACAGAGCCTGAACTCTACCCACGGATCAACTATGGGTAAGGACCAGAGCAGTCCATGTGCATGGAGCATAATACTGTGAAACTCAGAGAAAGTGTAGGACCGGCCTTCTTTGTTTTAAGTTAACTAGACTGTCTTGCTTTTTACGTTATAAAATCGTATTTTTATTAACTATATGAGAGAAATCATTATTGATGCGCTTATGTGAACGATAATTTTATTAAAAATAATGTTTTCATCGCTATTAATATTATTGTTATTTTTAGTTTTGAAAATCTGTTGATGATTTTTAGTATGCGTTAATATAGATTATTAACGAGTACTAAATCGATTAGGAACCCGAATACGATTAGATTGTCAACCTTAAATACAGTTCGATGTTTATTTAGTTGAACCTTGATACATTTGGGAATGAATGATCGATCGAAGGTTATATTAGCGATCGGATTTAGTGGTCGGGATACGAACTAAACTAGCGGTGCTTGTTACTAAACAGCTTGAATCAAATAGAAAAAGAGAAGGGAGGGATATTTTGGTAAAGTTGTGCGAGGCTTTTCTTCCTCCCCCTTCACGCGACCCCCCCGAGCACTCTCTCTCCCTCACTGCTCGTTCTTCTTCTCCCTCCTCTCCATCCACCATATGCACAGCTCAATCTTCAGAATCCCATCGAATTTTTCGCCTCACCCAGCCTGAAAATCTTCGAATTTTACCTCCCAACCTCGAACAAAGCCATTGCCGCAAATTCTGGGCTGAAATTCGAGTGAATTCATCACATTTCAGGTGGATTTGGGCGCTGTTTTGGAGTGTCAAACGCATACCCATGCTAGACCATACAACCATGCCTCTAGTTGCTTCAAATCTTCTAGAAATTGGGTGTGCATTCGCTACACTGACTGTCCATCTCAAATTCGAGTGAGTGAGCAAGGGGTTAGACGGTTTTGGGGGTTATTCGTGTGGTCTGGGACACGGCTGCAGTAAAGGGTTGAGGAATTGAAGTTTTCAAGCACCTAAAGTTGAGCCTAAACCCCTTCGGACGAGTCTCTAGCTTGGAATCGAGATTGGTCCTTCTCGCCACCTAAGTATTAGTAGTTTCGAAATTGTTTTAACCTTTAAGTTGCATTGCATGTGAGTTTAGGATTAGTCAGATCGATTGGGGTTATGCATGTTCTGGTTCAGCTGAATTTAGTTTAAATCGATGCATGTTAAGTTTAGCTAGTTTATGCTTGAAATGACTTCGAAATAACCTAATGATGCCTTGAATCGATATATGTTAGTTTAGTTAACTAACGCTTGAAAATAGCTTCGAACTGAAATGTGAATGTTTATAATTGATATATGTACACTTAGTTAATTCATCGTTATTTAATAGCTTTGAAACGAAATATAAATGCTTAGAATCGATACATGTACACTTAGTCAATTCATGCTCATTTAATAGCTTCGAATTGAAATGTGAATGTTTAGAATCGACACATGTACACTTAGTTAATTCATACTCGACTAATAGCTTCGAAATGAAATGAGAATACTTAGAATCGGTACTTGTGTGATTAGTTAGTTTATACCTGAGCAGTGACTTCGAAATAATAAATGAACATCTCGAATCGATGTCTACCTATTTCGTTAAATCCCACTCGTAGCCTTGGAAATAATTTATAAATGTTGAAACGATTATGTTTACCCCTTGATTGTAATACATGAATGTAATCGAGTTTCATACCTTATAAGTTTAATTCAGTTTGCTAAGTGTTCATTTTAAGTTAATGCGATATGGATATATATTTATGTACATATGGTTATAACTGTTGGTTGTAGCACAATGCTGAATCATATCCACTTCCTCTGTAAGTTATGCATTGGTAAGTTTACATGCCGCTTTTTAGCATGACCTAAGGGTTAGAATGCTAGATTGTGAAATTGAGACTGAGATGGTAGTTAGATGGTTTGAGGTAGAACTATGATTAGTTCGAGGTTTCCTGTGGTCGGTTGCTATATGAAGAGGGAGCCTGGGTTGTGATTTACCGCAATCGGCCAGATTGCGAGGCCATATGTGGCTTATTCTGCTAAATTGGATTATGAAGTGTTATGAATGTGCCACGTGTGAAACCCTTCCCTCTTGAAATTGTTAAATGATGCTATGTGAATGATTTGCGAACTTAGTAATCTTTAAAAGGGAAACTGAAGGAGTTTTATTACGAAACTTAGTTTGAGTTATATGCTAGCTAAGTACTTTAAGTTTTGAATGAGTTTTGAATTGCGAGTTAGCAAATTCATTACGATTTTAAAAGGGTTTCCAAGTTGAAAATGAAAGAACCATAACTCATGGTAGGGTTATGAGCTATTTTGCTAGATAAGCATATACATGAATAAGCATAAGTACGCATATGTGTAAGTAATTATTTTTATGTTTATATGTATGTTGAAGAGCTACTCTAGAAACTTTAAGCTTAAGTCTGAGAGCTAGGGATGGTGGCTTAGTATCCCGCCTGGCATAACATAAGCTATGTTAAGATGACTCATGGATGGTGGTTTGAATCCCGCCTGAAGTCTTAGTATGTAAGTTATGTCTCAGCATAGTATGATGTCTGTCCAGATAGACGTATGTTGCCGCTCGAGTTTGGCCGGCTCGAGATGGCAGTAACAAAGTACCTCTAAGAGTTTAGTCTCCTCACTTATGTGATCAAATCGTTATGTACGTTTCTTTTAATAAACGATGATCTTACACCAAGGGTATTTTCCTAATGAATAAGAAAAGCAGTTGGCGTTTTACCTTTTTAAGTATTTTAGGAAGAAAGTTTTTAAGGGTCATGATAGGACTAATATAAAAGAGATTCTTTTAAAGAATAAGAGCCTCAAAGAGGCTAAGAAAAGAGCTTTATGAGCCTCAAGATTGCTAAGAAAAGAGTTTTTATAAGCCCTACGAGGCTAAGAAAAGTGTTTTCAACGAAAGAAAGGAAAATTTCTATGAATACCTAATGAAAAAGCTTTCTAAGCATAGTTGGATGCGATTTCAAGTAATATGTGGCCATACTCTTATAATGCATCGAGCAAATGAGATTGAATGTACATGTTCTGTGAAAGAAAGCTCCTTGCATAATCTCTACTTCCTATCTTTAAGCATCTCGTGTAAGTGTATTGGTTAGGCAAGGCATAACTCACATGTATATCACGTAACCCATGAAAGAAAGTTCTGTGCTTAACCTTGTTGCTTGCTTATGCGTTTGACTACTTGTTAGTGAAGGAACTTAGTCATTCAGGGACCTAGAAATGTATTTGAGTGGTTAAAATGAAGTTTATGGTTAGTGATCCTTCCATAAGGATTTTATGAATACCTAATATGATAGTAAAGTATAAATATGTGATACGTGACTATTAATGATGTTATTGCCTGCAACAGTTTTTTTTTTTTTTTTTAAGGGAGTCAGGGGACACTCACTGAGCGTGTGGTTACTCATCCCACTACTTTTTCCCCGTTTTCCCCAGGTTTTCTTTATGACAGGAAGAAGTTGAGTTAGCTTTGCCAAAATTGAAGTTACCCTTGCTTAAAGGGAGTCAAGTGTGCCCATAGTGAAGTAGTCTCACTGCTTGATGATGTTATAGAATGTATTCTTAGTTTATAAACGTATGTAAATCAAGCATTCTAGTTCATGTAATGCATATGGTATAAAGGTCGCTCTGTATGGCTGTATGAGCCAACCATCTAATTAGTTAGATGTCTTCTTGGTCAAAGTTAGTTATATTTTGGGATGTAAACCCCAATACTCCAGTTGTGTGAACCGTTAAGTTGTATCTTTTATTTCTTCTTTGTTAATGAACTATATTGTTGAGTACTCCGAACGAGTTGCTCATTGAGTTATAAACTCCGGTGTATAGCTGTTGAGCTTATTTTAAAATATTGTACGCTTCGGGTTGATTATAGGGGTTTCTTGTAAGGCTTTTAGCCTGGAAACGGTCAGTTTTTACGGGAAACTCTGTCCGTTTCGCCCCATAATTCAAGACGAAAGTTAAGAAAACGTAGCGCTCCCCGCCCTAGGGGCTGATGGTGTTACAGAAAGGGTCCTATGCATGAGCCTCTATACTAGCATGCAGCCACATGATATGAGCAGCCATAGATGCACCCGACATCATGTTAACGCCATGAGGGTCCATCTAACAAGGAAAACATATATGAGAGGCATACATAACCATAATTAAGAAACATGCAAATGTAAGCGACCTACCTTTCCAATGCTGTTACTACACTTCTAATATCACTATAGCAGTATACAATGGCTCTCACTACCAACCATTCTCACCCTCTTATTTCTAAACTTTACATTCCACAAAGAAAATCTCAACCTAGCTTTGATACCAAATCTGTA
Organism: Carnegiea gigantea; assembly: GCA_029747015.1. NCBI lineage: Eukaryota > Viridiplantae > Streptophyta > Magnoliopsida > Caryophyllales > Cactaceae > Carnegiea > Carnegiea gigantea. The sequence continues at coordinate 246,624 of JAKOGI010000789.1, read as the reverse complement.
ACACCCCAAATGTACATAAATCACTGTTTGCATTCCTTTTATTAGTTTCTCCAATTAGAAATAACAATCCAAATGATCAGGCATTACCGCCGTCCAATAAGGACAAGGCTTTACTTGTACATGATAAGCTTAGCCATAATAATCAACGTTTAATATCAACGGGCACTCATAACATCAAAATCCCATAAAACTATATATATATATATATATATATATATATATATATATATAATATATATATATATATATATATATATATATAACATATATATATATATATATATATATATATATATATATATATATATATATATATATATATATATATATATATATATATATATATATATATATATATATCTACATATATATATATATATATATACATATATATATATATATATATATATATATATATATATATATATATATCAATTCTAGCATCAAAACATTCAACTAATCCAGGGTTTTCACCAAAATATAGTAACCCTTGCAGAGTGTACAGCTTAACATCAAAGTATTTCACAATACAGTGCTTAAAACATTACAGCACTATCACACCACTGTTCCTTTCAGACTTTCGCTCTAGCTTGCCTTCTCCAATAGGCCTATCAACCTGAGGGCAATTCAATGAGCCTTTTCCTAAAATAAAACATGAAAACATTTTGAACTATGAGCCGAAGCTCAGTGCATGCATCCCTGTATTGTTAAATGATCATTGAAAAAAAACTAACTGTGCCCTCATTAAAATTCATTTTAATTTAAAAACAGGGAATGGGATGAATATAAAACTGCATTGCTAATTATTATCTGATAGTGAACCCCTGGCAACTGTTACGATCTGTGATAGGTGTACATGTAATAGCCTAACCCTAAATTATTTAATTATGTTTATTTATTTAATTACCTCATGTTTATGATTTTTTTCTCATAATTATTTGTTGCATTTATTCACCCCGGTGGGGAAAATTTTATTTGGGCCCTCACTTGGCAATTCAAATTTATTTGTTTATTTAATTTATTAACGTAAAACTTTGGAAGAATTGATAGTAGGCCCTAACAAGTTTAATCTAAGTAATTTATTTTGTTTTCCGCAACATTATAAAAAATTTAATTTTGAGTTACGCAAAACCTTTATCGTTATGAAGCGTTTTATTCTCGAATCCAACTTTTTCGGCCCAATTTAAAGCCCATCATGTTTGCTTCTTAACCTAACTAATTACCATGATTAATCTTAACCATGGTTGGCCAAAAAGTCATTTTCTAGTTAAAAACTTAGCCAAGATGAGTTGATTAGTCAAAAAACACAACTCAATCCAAAACACACTTTCTCTCTCTCCTTTCCCTCTCCTCACGGCCAGCCAGCCTCTAGCAGAATTTTGGTGTTTTTCGACTACGTTTCCAGCCAGCCCTGGTGGTCTCCGTCCCCTCGACATCCTAGTATCTCTAGCCACCATCCTCCATCATCAAAACCACAAAACATCACCTCCATCTCTACTTATCTTCAAGCAAAATGAGTAATCTTGAAACCTGATCTTGTTGGTTTTGCTTTTTACTTTAGTTTTGATTCTTGTTTGATGTTTGTGATCTTTGATCATGGTGTTTTGATAATAAATAAGATTTATTTTGGTGTTGATCATGGTGGAGTTGAGGTTGGATCATGCTAGGGTTAGAGTTAATCCATAATCATGCAAGCTTGATGTTAAAGTGTTGAATTTTAATTGTTTTATCTTTGATTTGATCATTATCTAACCTATTGGTGTTTATGATGATGTTTTTAGTGTTTCAAATGAGTTGGAGTGAGTCCAAGTTGGCCATAAACTAGGGTTTTGGCAAGTAATGTATCGTTTGGATTAAACTAACATTAAGCTTGGTTTACGTGTGTGTTTGATTAAAAAATGATCTTTATTGGATATGATTATGAAGTGAATTTGAGTGTGGTGATTTTCTATGATGTTGGCATGGACCAAATCTTGTTTACATGCTTTTAAGGAATGGTTTAAGTTGAGGATTTGTGTAAAAAAGAGAGGGAAAAGCTAAAAACATAACAGACTTCGGGATTAAACTGGTAACAATCAACCTATTGGAAAAATATGATTTTTGGTGATTAGATAGTTCAGTGTGTTAGCTTTCAAATTCATTTTGAATTGCCTTAATCTGAGGTCTATGGAAAAAGTTATCATCGTTTTACCAAAACTATGCAGAATGGACCAAAACTGACATGCTTGTGTTCTAGCCTCATTTTGGGAATTCTATTGTGGGAATCAAGCTTGGTGTTCTAAATAAAAGATTTTTGGTACTTCCTAAGATTTCTATATTGGGGTTTTGAGTCTCAATTAGAGACCAGATGACTAAGTTATGAGTCATTCTTTCTAAGCCCCTGTTATGCTTTTACTTTTCTTTTACTAAATTATTAGCTATGAAATAAATATTTTTGCTTACTGTATGTTCTTACAAAGATAATTTTGTATAGAATCAGGGCCTAATCTGTCTTTCCTTCCACTTTTGTGTATAATATTATTCAGTGAGCTTACATTTAAAAATTCAGCTACGTTCATTGTCTGTATCTTTAGAAATCAGCACGTATTTATCAAAATTATAATGTTTTCGTAAGTACATCAATGAATCAGTTTAATCAGTAATTTATCACATAATTAGTGACCTTATTAGTTATCAATTAGGCATAGCCCTTCAGTTACCTGTGCGGCTTTAGGTTCGATCCCGATCGGCTTGGCAGGTGTACACCTATCTTCAGATCGTAATAGTTTCTAGGAGTTCACTATCAGATAATAATTGATAATGCAGTTTCATATTTATCTCATTCCTTGTTTTTAATAAAAAATGAATTGCAATACGGGCCCAACTAGTTTTTCCATGAACATTTAACAATACAGGAATGCATGTACTGAGATTCAGTTCACAGTTCGAAATGTTTTCATGTTTTGTTTTAGGAAAGTGTTTAGTGAATCGCTCTCAAGTGGGCAGGATGGCTGAAGATGATAAGTGAGCCAGGAAGTCTATATGGAATGGTGGTGTATTATTGTTGAGATGTTTATAACACCATATTGTGATGTATTTTGGTGTGGAAACTGTATATTTTATCAGAATTCTATATTTTGGTGTAATCCTTGAGATATTTGAATGGTTTTGATGTTAGAATAGTTTCTATATTTATCTAAATGGTCTGATGGGTTGTAGTGGTGTGAATGCCTTTGATGGTAAGCATTGATTATTACAGCTAAGTCTATCATGTACAACGAAAGTCTTGTCATTGTTGGATGTCGGTAACACCTGATCATTTAGGTTATCATATTTAATTGGGAAAACTAATGAAAGAAGCGCAAACAATGATTTATGTACATTTGGGGTGTTACAGATTTGGTATCAGAGTAAGGTTGAGATTTTCTTTTTGGAATGTGAAGTTTAGAGATAAGAGGGTGAGAATGGTTTGTAGTGAGGGCTATTGTATACTACTAAATGTGATGTTAGAAGTGTAGTAATGATATTAGAAATGCAGGTTGCTTATATTTGCATGTTCCTTAATTATGGTTGTGTATGCCTCTCATATATGTCTTTTCTTTATTAGATGGACCCTTATGGTATTAATATGATGTCGGGTGCATCTATGGCTGCTCACATCACACTACTGCATGCTAGTATAGAGGTTCATGCACAGAACCCTTTCTCTGAGTTTCACAGTATTACGGTCCGTGCACATAGACGGCTCTGATCCTTACCCGCAGTTAATCTGTGGGCGGAGTTTAGGCTCTATTATCATCACTATATGGTAACAGGGAACACAGGTTGTGACGAGCCTAGGTTTCAGGCCCAGGAACCTTAGACGACTATCACTATAGAGTTGTTGTTGAGGGAGGAGTTTGAGCAGAGGGGGATTACCTTGGAGACTCTACAGCATATTTTTCTATGACATCAGGCACATCCCCCGCCTGTAGCCCCAGCACCAGCATAGGGACCACCCTCCCCGCCCGCACCAGGTACCCCACTGATACCTCACAGTCTTGAGGAGGCTCATGTAGTGATAGACGTCCCTAATGCACCAGAGATAGTGGTGGTTAGTTCTGAGGATGAGGGCCTTCCGGAGGAGGAGGATGATCCCGAGAGGATTAGGACATTGATGAGGCAGTGGTAGAGCAACAGTGGGATCAGGAGATTAACGAGATGATAGTGGAGCAACAGGTTGAGCAGCAGGCTAGTGATGCCAAGTCAGAGGCATCGACTAGCAGCTTCGATTCATACGAAGAGCCTGATGATGAGTCTGACCCAGATTACGATCCATCTAGGGATTGTTAGGTGGTTCTAGGGGTTGGTGTTAGTAGTTTTCTTTTTGAGCCCTGTTTGTTTATAGCATGGTCGGTTTGGATGGATGTATTTTGTGTAGGATATGACATTGTATATAGTCAGTTAGGACCGTGATGACATGGTCCGCATCTCTTTTTGGTCATGTGACGGACCTAGTGTCTTGGGGGTAGTTAGTGTTTGTGGTTGAGGTAGGAGTCAAAACTAACTTTGCTTAGTCAGTTAGATGTAATTTGTTTTGCTGATCATGTGTATAAACAGGCAGTTATGTATGTAAATAAGCAATTATGAAATCATATAATGAAGCTTTGGGTTTATTTTCAATAATCTTTGAGTTATATTAAATGTATTTGTTGGGCATGCTTATCTTATATGTTTGAGTATTCCAGTGATTGAATTGTCTCATTTAATGTACGATCAGAATGTTCGAATTAGTGCACAACAATACAGAGGTTCATATAGAGGAAATCTTGAATCATGGCCAGGGATCAGGTGATCAAGTTTCCCTGTGCCACCAAATTTTGGCTAAATGCCACTGATTCCTTCTGAATTAGCTAACAACATGAGGGACTCGAACTGCTGGCTAGCCTTAGTAGCTGAATTGATGAAGCAGATTCGCCAAGTACCTACTAAAGCCCCTCCTAGAGAAGATAAATTAGCGGATAGGGTAGCACGGGGCAACCCTAAAGTTTATGATGGAACTTATGATCCAGTAGTATTGGAGGAATAGATAAGGGGAATGGAGAAAACCTTTATAGTGGTAAAAGTACCAGAAGAAAAGAAAGTAAACATTGGGATGTATTATTTGACTGGTGAAGCTGATATTTGGTGGAATACTATTAAGGATAAGCTCGTAGGGCCTGAATTCACGTGGAGTAAATTCCTGAGTGAGTTGAGGGCAAAATTTTACCCAGTTGTGGTCCAAAGGTAAACGGAGAAAGAGTTTATGGAGCTGAAGGTGAGTGGCACTACAACTGTGATGCAGTACGCCAGTAAGTTCACAGAATTATCAAGGTTTATTCCTGAGTTTGTATCATCGGAAAGGTTAAACATGAGAACGTTTGAAAAGAGTTTGGCTTTCTATATTCGGAATCAGTTAGCTGGGTAACCAATTTTAACTTAGTAAGAACTATATGAGCGAGCGGATGAAGTGGAGCGAGTAAAGATAGAGTTGAGAGCACTAAATCTAATCAACCAAAAGAGAAAGGGGTTTGAGCAAGAAACTCCGAATAAGAGTGTGAACCAGAAGAAACGCTCTCCTGCTACCCCCAAGAGCCATCCTGCAGACGCGACAGCACCCTGTACGAAATGTGGTAGAACAAATCACACCACCCCTGAAGTGCATATGGTATGGAAGCTTTATACACCTTATTTCTGAATGGCCCAGAAGGATGAAGGCTGTAGACAAAGGTGCAACAAAACCCTTTGCCCCACCTCACTAAGGGGCTCCACCACCAAGGCCTGCAGTAGTAGGACGGGCATATGTAATGAGCAAGAAGGAAGCTACCACCTGTGGTACGGTAGTCATTAGAATTCTCTTTTTAAATTCGAAGTCATTTTGTATATTATTTGATTCGGGTGCTACTCATTCATTATATCCACTCGATTTGCCATGCAATTGAACCTGGAAGATAGGAGGACGGAAACCAATTATAGGATTAAGCTACCCAATGATTGTGTGATTGAATGCCCTATCTCCTATAAACTTGTTCCCATTACCATTGGTGGAACTACCTTTCCTGTAGATTTGATTCAATTTAATTTATCTGATTTTGACATCATTCTGGGAATGAATTGGTTGCACACCTATGAAGCTAAGATTGACTGTGAGGATCTTAAGGTTACTTTAAAAGGTGAAAAAGGTAGAAAAGTATTCTTCTATGGGCGGAGAGAGGAAAAATGCTATCCCTTGACTTCTACTATGAAAGCAAATAAGCTATTATGTCAAGGGCATATAGGATATTGGTGTTATACTATTGACACCCAAGCAAAAGAAGAGAAAGCTGAAAATATTCCTATAGTCTGTGAATTTAAAGATGTTTTCCCTGAAGAGTTACCAGGATTACCCCCGTGGAGGGAAATTGATTTTGGAATGGAATTAATCCCTGATGCCCAATCTATTTCTAAAGCCCCATATTGTATGGCCCCAACTAAGCTTAAGGAACTGAAGTTTCAATTGGATAAGCTATTGCAGAAGAGTTTTATAAGGCCAAGTGTGTCACCATGGGATGTCCCAGTGCTGTTCGTAAAGAAAAAGGATGGAACTTTAAGGCTATGTATTAACTACAAGGAGTTGAATAAGATCACCATAAAAAAACAAGTACCCTTTACCGTGAATAAATGACTTGTTTGATCAATTGCAAGGAGCAAGAGTCTTCTCTAAGATTGATTTGAGGTCAGGATACCCTCAACTTAGGATTAAACCTGAAAACATCCCCAAGACTGTGTTTAGAACTAGGCATGGTTACTATAAGCTACAGTGATGCCATTTGGCCTCACCAATGCTCTCGCAGCCTTCATGGATCTTCTGAACAGAGTCTTCAGACCCTACCTAGACAAATTTATAGTGGTGTTCATAGATGACATTCTTATCTATTCTAAGGACAGAGATGAACATGCTAATCATTTGAGGATGGTGTTACAAACCCTGAAAGAGCATCAACTTTATGGCAAATTAAAGAAGTGTGAATTTTGGTTAGAAGAAGTGATATTTTTAGGTTATGTGGTTACAAAACAAGGAGTCAAAGTTAACCCCCAGAAGGTAAAGGCAATCACAGAATGGCCAAGGCCTACTAACATCACTGAGATTAGAAGCTTTCTGGGTTTAGCAGGTTATTATCAAAGGTTTATCAAGGACTTTTCAAAAGTAACTTTACCCCCTGACCAGTCTACTGAAGAAAGCGAACAAGTTTGAGTGGACCGAAAAAAGTGAGAAAGTTTTTCAAGAGCTAAGGCAGCGACTAACTACCTCCCCAATCCTAACGGTACCAATGGAAGGTAAGGAGCATACCATTTGCAGTGATGCTTCAAAGAATGGATTTGGGTGTGTTCTAATGCAGGAAGATAAGGTAGTAGCTTATGCCTCTCAACAACTCAAGCCCTATGAGAAAAACTGTCCTACCCATGACTTGGAGTTAGCAATCGTGGTCTTTGCGCTGAAAATTTGGAGACATTACTTATATGGAGTACCATGTAAGATTTAGACTGACCATCAAAGTTTAAAGTATATCTTCACCCAGAAGAAGCTTAACTTGAGGCAACGGTGTTAGCTTAAGCTGCTTAAGGATTATGATTTGCAAATTAAATATCATCTAGGAAAAGTAAATGTTGTAGCAGATGCCCTGAGTAGGAAAGCACAACATAGCTCAAATACTATGGTGATTACTTAGTTGAGTCTCTTGAAAGAGCTTGAGGACTTCAGAATTCAACTAGTGTCCCATGGGCAAGCACATGTTCAATTATCAGCACTTACCTTACAGCCTTCCATAGTGGAGGAAATTCGAGTGAACCAAGAAAGTGATCTTGAACTCCAAAGAATAAAGTAAAATTTAGCGAAACGAAAGTCTCCCGGGTTTGTAATACATGAGGATAGGACCCTGTAATTCCAAAATCACCTATGTGTACCCTGAAATTAGAAATTAACTAAATAGATCCTAAAGGAGGCTCACAATACTCGCTACTCGGTGCATCCAGGAGGCACCAAGATGTACAGAGATTTAAGGCAATACTTCTGGTGACACAATATGAAAAAGGAGGTTGTAGAATATGTAGACAAGTGTCTGACCTACTAGAAAGTTAAAGCAAAGCATCAGCGTCCCGTGGGTGAGTTGCGACCCCTAGAAATTCCCACTTGGAAGTGGGATTCGATCTCAATGGACTTTGTTATGGGTTTACCCCTTTCTGCCTCGAAGAAGAATGCTGTCTGGATTATAGCCAATTTCCTTACCAAGTCAGCTCATTTTCTGCCAATAAAAGATACCTGGGGAGTTGAAAAACTAGCCCAGTTGTATGTTAAAGAGATAGTCCGACCACACAAAATCCCCTTAAATATAGTATCAGATAGGGATCCAAGATTCCAAGCCCGTTTTTGGCAAGTACTTCAAAAGGCCTTTGGCACCAAATTGAACTTTAGAAGCTGTTATCACTTTCAGATAGATGGGCAAACTGAAAGAGTGAATCCCCTTAGATGGGCCCCGTTTGAGGTTTTACATGGAAGAAAGTGTACAATCTCACTGTGTTGGAGTGACTTGGATAAGGTATTGATTATAGGCCCTGAAATGATCCAGGAAACCGTGGAAATAATAAGAAGGATTTGGGAGCACATTAGGGTTACCTAGAGTCGGCAAAAGAGTTATGCAGATAAGAGAAGGAGGCCTTTACAGTTTCAAGTAGGCGATAAAGTTTTTCTAAAAGTATCGCCAACTAAAGGTATCAAGAGGTTCGGGGTATGAGGCAAATTGAGTCCAAGATATATTGGACCTTATGAAATCATTGAAAAGTTAAATCCCTAGCATATCGACTGGATGTATCGGTAGAGCTAGAGCATGTATATAACGTGTTTCACATCTCTCAACTTAGAAAGTATACCCCAGATCCAAACCACACTATTGTATCTGAACATATTGAAATCATTGTGAATTTAGTATATGAAAAGCAACCAATCCAAGCACTAGATCGTAGGATAAGCAGTTGCGCAACAAGTAGATACCTCTAGTTAAAGTGATATGGTCAAATCATACCTCCCAAGAAGCTACTTGGGAGACTGAAGAGGAAATGAAAGCCAAATACCCATAATTATTTGAGGTAATCCTGCATTGCATGATAAAGTCATAAGTTTCGAGGGCAAAACTCTTTAAGGGGGGAAGGCTGTAATAGCCTAACCATAAATTATTTAATTATATTTATTTATTTAATTACCTCATGTTCATGATTTTTTTCTCATAATTATTTATCGCATTTATTCAACCCGGTGGAGAAAACTTTATTTGGGCCCTTACTTGGCAATTCGGATTTTATTTGTTTATTTAACTTATTAATGTAAAACTTTGGAAGAATTGATAGTAGGCCCTAACAAGTTTAATCTAAGTAATTTATTTAGTTTTCCGTAATATTATAAAAAATTTAATTTTGAGTTACTCAAAAACGTTATCGTTACGAAACGTTTTATTCCTGAATCCAACTTTTTCGGCCCAATTTAAAGCCCATCATGTTTGCTTCTCAACCTAACCAATTACCATGATTAAGTTTAACCATGGTTAGTCAAAAGTCATTTTCTAGTTAAAAACTCATCCAAGATGGCTTGATTAGTCAAAAAACACAACTCAATCTAAAACACACTCTCTCTCTCCTTTCTCTCTCCTCACGACCAGCCAGCCTCCAGCAGCATTTGGGTGCTTTCCGGCCAGTTTTTCGGCCAACCTTAGTGGCCTTCGAACCCCCCAACATCCTAGTACCTCTGGCCACCATCCTCCATCATCAAAACCACTAAACATCTCCTCCATCTCTGCTTATCTTCAAGCAAAGTGAGTAATCTTGAAACTTGATCTTGTTGGTTTTGCTTTTTACTTTAGTTTTGATTCTTGTTTTGATGTTAGTGATCTTTGATCATGATGTTTTGATAAGAAATAAGAGTTATTTTGGTGTTGATCACAGTGGAGTTAAGGTTGGATTATACTAGGATTAGGGTTAATCCTTAATCATGCAAGCCTGATGTTAAAGTGTTGGATTTTGATTGTTTTATCTTTGATTTGGTCATCATCTAACCTATTGGTGTTTATGATGATGTTTTTGGTGATTTCTGAGTTGGAGTGAGTCTAGGTTGGGCATAAACTAGGATTTTGGCAAGTAATGTATGGTTTGGATTAAACTAGCATTAAGCGTTGTTTATGTGTCTATTTGATTGAAAAATGATCTTTATTGGATATAATTATGAAGTGAATTTGAGTGTGATGATTTTGTATGACATTGGGATGGACCAAAGCTTGTTTACATGCTTTTAAGGAATGATTTAAGTTGAGGATTTGTGTAAAAAGAGAGGAAAAAGCTAAAACAATAAGGGCTGAAAATTTCAGGAAAATAGGACAGACTTCGGGATTAAACTAATAATAGTTAGCTCATTGAAAAATTATGATTTTTGGTGGTTAGATAGTTCAGATAAGCTTTCAAATGCTTTTTGAATTGCCTTAATATGAGGTCTGTGAAAAAAGTTATGGTTGTTTTACTAAAACTGTGCAAAATGGATCAAAACTGACATGCTGGTGTTCTAGCCTCATTTTGGGAATTCTATTGTGGGAATCAAGCTTGGTATCTTAATGAAAGATTTTTAGGACTTCCTAAGCTTTCTATATTGAGGTTTTGAGTCTCAATCAGAGGTCAGATGACTACATTATGACTCATTCTTTCTAAGCCCCTGTTATACTTTTACGTTTCTTTTACTAAATTATTAGCTATGAAATAAATATTTTTGCTAAGCATATGTTCTTACAACAATAATTTTCTACAAAATCAGGGCCTAATCTATCATGCCTTCCACTTTTATGCATAATATTATTCAGTGAGCTTACATTTAAAAATTTCAGGTGCGTTTATTGTCTTTATCTTTAGAAATCAACACGTATTTATCAAAATTATAATGTTTTGGTAAGTACATCAATGAATCAGTTTAATCAGTGATTTATCACATAATTAGTGACCTCATCAGTTATCAGCTGCATGGCATAGTTCTTCAGTTACCCGCACGGTTTCAGGTCAGATCCCAATCAGCTTGGCAGGTGTACACCTATCTTTAGATCGTAACAGTTACTAGATGTTCACTATCAAATAATAATTGACAATGCAGTTTCATTTTTATCTCATTCCCTATTTTTAATTAAAAATGAATTGTAATACAGGCCCGACCAGTTTTTTTGTGAATGTTTGACAATACATGAATGCATGTACTGAGCTTCAGCTTATAGTTCGAAATGTTTTCATGTTTTGTTTTAGGAAAGTGTTCAGTGAATCACCCTCAAGCGGGCAGGATGGCTGAAGATGATAAGTGAGCCAGGAAGTCTATATGGAATGTTGGTATATTATCGTTGAGATGTTTATAACACCGAATTGTGATATATTTTGGTGTGAAAACTGTATATTTTATCATAATTTTATATTTTAGTGTAATCCTTGAGATATTTGAATGGTTTTAATGTTAGAACAGTTTCTATATTTATCTAAATGGTCTGATGGGTTGTGATGGTATGAATGCCTTTGATGGTATAAATTGATTATTATGGCTAAGTTTATCATGTACAAGCAAAGCCTTGTCCTTTTGGACAGCGGTAATGCTTGATCACTTGGGTTATCATGTTTAATTGGGAAAACTAACAAAAGAAACGCAAACAGTGATTAATGTACATTTGGGGCGTTACAGCACACCTGCCAAATCAATCGGGGGACCTGGCCTAAAGCCACAGGGGTAATTGAAGGGTAATGCCCTGTAACTAATAACTGATGGGATCACTTATTATGTGATAAATCACGGATTAAACTGATTCATTGATGTACTTACCAAAATATTATAATTTTGATAAATACGTGCTGACTTCTAAAGTTACAAGCAATGAACGTACCTGATACTTTTAATGAAATTCAGTGAAATGGGATTATACACAAAAGGGAAGGAAACGATAGATTAGTCCCTACTTCTATACAAAAATGTCGTTGTAGGAACATACGGTTAGCAAATATATTTATTTCATAACTAATAATTTAGTACAAGAAAAGTAAAAGCATAACAGTGGCTTAGAAAGAATAACTCGTAACTTAGTCTTTCGACCTCTGATTGAGACCCAAAACCCCAACATTGAAATCTTAAGAAGTCCCAAAAAATTTTTATTTAAAGCACAAGCTTGATTCCCATAATAGGATTCCTAAAATGAGGCTAGAGCACAATTATGTCAGTTTTGGTCCATTCTACACAGTTTTGGTAAAACGACCATAACCTTTTACAGAGACCTTAAATTAAGGCGATTCAAAAGAAATTTGAAAGCTAACACACTGAACTATGTATCCACCAAAAATCATAATTTTTCAATGCGTCGATCACTACCAGTTTAATCCCAAATTAGGCCCTGTTTTCTGAAATTTTTAGCCCTCACTGTTTTAGATTTTTCCCTCAACTTAAATCATTCCTTAAAAGCATTTAAACAAGCTTTGATCCATCCCAACATCATACAAACCACTACACTCAATTTCACTTCATAATCATATCCAATAAAGATCATTTTTCAATCAAATACACATATAAACCATGCTTAATGCTAATTTAATCCAAACCATACATTACTTGCCAAAACCCTAGTTTATGGCAAACTTAGACTCTCTCCAACTCATATCAAATCACCAAAAACATCATCATAAACACCAATAGATTAGAAGATGACCAAATCAAAGATAAAACAATCTAAATCCAACACTTTAACATTAAGCTTGCATGATTAAGGATTAACCCTAACCGTAGTATGATCCAACCTCAAATCAACCATGATCAACACCAAAATAACTCTTATTTCTTATCAAAACATCATGATCAAAGCCCACAAACATCAAAACAAGAATCAAAACTAAAGTAAAAAGCAAAACCAACAAGATTAAGTTCAAGATTACCACTTTGCTTGAAGATAAGTGAGTGAAAATGATGTTTGATGCTTAAGGAGGGTGTGGGGATGGCTGGTGGTTGTCTTGGGGGCTCAGGGACGGCTGATTGGTGGCTGAAAGGTGGCTGAAAATGGCTGGAATTGGGCTGCTGGGTGGCTGGCCGTGTAGTAGGGAAGAAGAGAGAGAAGTATGTGTGATCACTTAGCTATGAATAAATGACAAAATACTTAGCTGATTTTTTATCTATAAAAGTAACTTTTTAGCTTACTATACTTAGGATTAATCATGGTAATTAGTTAGGTTAAGAAGCAAACATGTTGGGCTTTAAATTGGGTCAAAGAATGTTGGATTCGGGAATGAAACGTTTCGTAATGATAACGTTTTTGTGTACTCAAATTTAAATTTTCGTAATGTTATGGAAAACAAAATAAAGTTCTTAGATTAAACCTGTTAGGGGCTACTATCAATTCTTCCAAAGTTTTCGTTAATAATTAAATAAATAAATAAAACCCGAATTACCAAGTGAGGACCCAAATAAATTTTTTTTCCACTGAGATGAATAAATGCGATAAATACATATGAGAAAAATCATTAACATGAGGTAATTAATTAAATAAATGTAATTTAGGGTTGGGTTACTACACAAGCAAATAGTAGATAAAAAATGTATATAATGACATAATTTTTTGTCTAGCAAGGTTGTTGAGAATCTGGTCTACAAAGAGCGTCCTGTATGACTACTATATTATAGAGTTAATTTTTTTGGAATTGCATCTCTCTTATTAAAGTTATATAGATTAACCATGCCTCATCTAAAGCCATGTGGGAAATGGAAGAAAATATGAGAAACATGTACCCATACTTATTTGAGCTAAATCTAAGGATTCTTTCAAGTTGTAAGTTTCGAGGACGAAACTTATTTTGGTGGGAAAGGTTGTAATAGTCCAAACCTAAACCATGCTAATTGCTTTGGTCAATCTCCATTTAAATTAAAAAGGCTAGGCGCCGCATTTCAATTTAACATTCGTATAATCTATACAAATGTAGGTTGAGACAATGAAGTGGCCCCGAAAGGAAATTAATCGTACTCCATATTAAATCATTCAGAGGTTATATATATATATATATATATATATATATATATATATATATATATATATATATATATATATATATATATATATGGATAACGAAATTAGTCCATCTATAAAAGTAGGTAATCATGAAATATGTAAATATACCTTTGCTCACCTATATTATAAAAATAAAACTGTAACAATGATGTATGAAGCAAAATAAATAAATGCCTAGAACAAATTAATTAATATAGATAAAGTTTATAATTTTTCTAAATACACCATGAAAATGCTATTAATAGCGCAAAATAAAAAATATACTGGCACAAAATTTTAACCCAAATATTCATGAGGTTTAAAGGGAAAAAAGAGAAAAAGGGATATAATAAATAAAATAAAATAATCTAAAATTAGGGTAAAATAAAAAACCTAAATTTGACTAATGTAAAAAAAATCAAATTAAGGCCCTGTTCTTTTCATTGAAAAATTGTAGGTGTGGGATGGGTAGAAGTGGGGAAGGGTATGAAGAAGTGGGTGAGAGTGGGTATGAGCGGTATTTTTTTTAAATGTGGGAAAGGAGGGAAGGAGTGGAAAAGAGTTGAATAAAGTAGGAGAATTGATGTAAGTTATGTATTTTGTTTTTTTAATGTAATCTTTTATTTGTGATAATAATTATCGATGATAAAAAAATTTTTTAGACTGAAAAAAATATTTTTCTGTGTTGATTGCGGTACGAAATTTTATTTCATGGCTGTTGTTACCCACAAAAAATTGTAATTTTTGTTAATTCGTAAAACAAATTACGGATGTATTTTTTCATATATTAATCAAATACGAACAATAAAAATAATACACATATGTTCAAGCCTTGTTTTTTTCGTTGGTAAATCTAAATTTACCAACCTCAATCAACTTCAACTTACATCAACTCACTTCACGAATTTCAATTAAAAAATACCAATTTCAACTAACTTCAACCCATTTCAACCTATTTACCATTATTTTAACCAACTTCTACCTATGATACAAAAAAACTTCAACCCACTTCAATCCATTTCAACCAACTTCAACCCACTTCAATAAAAAAGTTACCCATTTCAACCTACTTCAACCCACTTCAATAAAAAAATACCCACTTCAACAAAAAAATACTCACTTCTACCAATCTCAATCAATTTCATCCATTTACCAACCCATATTTCCCAACAAAAAGAACAGACCCTCAGTACATGAAAAATAATCATCTGTAGTTTGTGTGAAGAACTTCTAATATTTTCTTACTAGTGCATACCGAAAAAAATATTTGCTCAAAAAACACGTACAATACATTTGCACCTTCTGTCACGAAGTACAAATAACGCCAAAAAAAATTACACGTTCCTTAATCATGACGGAAAAACATATCTGCAAATTTGGTCCTAAATTACGATGAATGAAAATAAATCTATTACACATACAGCAACAATCATCCACGCTTTGATGACCTACAAAAATATTTTGTAACCAACGTAAAAAAAAAAAAAGAAATAAGCATCTCTTCCATATACAAAATCAAACCCAAAATATCTACTAGTCACAGAAAACTAACACTTGCTGAAGAAAGCAGAAAAAAGTTATTATTTCTTCAATATATATAGCAAAAATTACGTCATCTACAATTTCTAACATGACTAACAAATATTTCTATAACATCTGAAAAATAAATAAAACTTTTCATAATTGTTATCAGATTATTTGTACACACAATTACATAAATTATAGAAGTTTTCAAAATATGAAAAATAATAGTTATAGATAAGAGTGGGAAGAAGTAAATGACAGTATGTGAAAGTGGAAAGGAGTGGTATTTTTTTTAAAGTGCGGAAAGATGTGAGAAAAGGGGGGAAGGAGTGGGTGGGAGTGGAAAGGAGTGAGTTTGGTCCATTAAACAGCGAAAAGAACAGGGCCTAAATTAACTTAACCCCCCCCCCCCATGCAATTTTCTTCTCCCCCCCCCCCCGACGCTAAGCCCAACCCCCCATCCCTTGTTTCATGACTGCTCCTTCTCCTCATCCCTCCCCCCCGGTCGTTGCCTATTGTTTCGCCGAACTAACATTGCTAGCCAGCGCATGCCACCATCCCTCCCCCGCCACTGTACCACCTCCAACACTAGTCATCACCTCCTTCCACTCCTCCTAAGTATTGTTTTCTTGGTGTGGAAAGGTGAACCCTATGTTCCCTTCAATTGTTTTCATCATTTTACTTCCTGATAGTGTTAGTGAATGTATTATTCTGATTTAGGTAAATGTTGAACTATGTAAATTTAAAGTTTTGGTGATGAATTTTGAGGCTTGGTGTTGTTGTGAGCTTATGGGTGCTCATGGAGGGATTTGGGTTGACCATGAGTTCTGGTGTTGTACTCTTATAGTTGTTACGTTGGATTTTGAGAATTTTGGTTGTGTTTGAATACAAATTAAGGGTTAATGGAAGATGAATTGGGGTTTACCATGGTGTGGTAGGGGGTGCTTGAAATTGTGGTTGAAGATGGGAATAAAGGAGGGAAATTTTAATTTGGGGATTTTTAAAAGTAGTTGCTTAATTAAGCCCTTGGAATTAATTTGAGGGATTGAAGTGCATTAAAAATGAGTTAAGTGTGTAAACTTGGGTGGTAGTGCAAGGTAATTAAGTTAATTGTGGAGGTTGGACCTTGTAGTTTGATTTAAGTAATGGGAATCAATGGGTTAGAGATGGTGTTAATGACTATTTAAGTATTTTTGGGAATTAAAGAGATGAATGAAAAATGAATACCCTTTATTTAGACCCACATTAGACCTTGTACTTGATATTGGAAATAAGTTTGCAACCACAAGAGGTTAACCCAAACCATATTCGTGGATAAATCACTAAAATTAACAATAATGTTACTTCCAGTGATAATTATAACAACAATAGAAAACAAAATTGTAATAACAATGATAATAACAATGATAGTAACAATAACAATAATAATGGCAATGATAATACGATAGCGATAATGAGGATAATAATAGTAATAATCATAATAACAATAATGATAATAATGTTAAGATTAATGATAACGAAGTGAACAATACTATGTAAAAACTATAACGTTAATACCATTAACGATAAGGATAATGACAATATGAGAAAGGGGGCATAGTATAAAAGCAAGAATGAAGTAAGTAGTGATGGGTTTATTGTTAATTTAAGAAAATACCAGAAGAAAAACTATGAATTACTACTAAGGTTGTAATTAATGAAAGTTATTTGAAACACTAACTATAGAAATATATTTTGAAGTAGAAGTAAGGCCATTTCCATCGTTCAACGCCATAAACAATTAATTTGTAAAAACAGGTATGTTTGGTGTCTGTAATCTTCGAATATTCACATGTTTCACAAAATTATATAAATCTCATGTAATATTCATACAACAAATAAGTTTAAAACGGTGTTTTGTCACCTAGTTAAGTAGCCCCATAAGTTATCAGACATCAAGGCTGACACTATTAAGTTCACCCGCGCAGCCTCAACTCAGGCTTCCCAATCGGCTTGGGAAGTGTACAAATATCTCAATGATCGCTCAGACGTCAACAGGAGTTCCACTTTCAGATAATAATCAACAAATCAGTTTTATTTATATTCTCACGCTCTCATATTTTCAAACTAAAATACATATAAATGCAGGCACCCAACTAAATTGTTTTAAAGATTTATTTTACAGTATCGGGATAGACATGTTGGGCTTCAACTCATTTTTGGAAATATTTTATGTGTTTTCTACTTTAGTTAAGGGATTAGTGAACAATACTCCTCCTAGCAAGTCTGAAGGTTGTAAGAAAAAGAAGCAAGCCTCCATACCTTTTCGTTGATGGCTAGCACGAAGCCCATGAGGATCTGAGAATACGTATCGACTGTATGTTCTTTTGGATAAGCATGCTTAATGTTGGGTTCTAGGAAACTCATAGCTAAGTTGTATTTTGGTTATGTAAAATTGAATGGTTTTATGCAATTCACTTCAATTCTCTGAACTTTGGTTGGTTTGGTGAATGCGAAAGCAGTTCAGTATAAATGCATAGTTCTCATGTAGTCTTATCTGACTTTAGACGGCTGTAATATTTCTAATCGATAAGTCTTCTACTACAATTATGGTAATGATTTGATTAAGATGATGGGTTAATTAGCGACTGGGGGCATTGCAAGTGTGCTACCTAAATTATCTACATGTTATATCTAAAATAAAAAAGCAATAAGATTTCAAAATTAATAAAATATTATTGTATATTTATATATAAAAGCAGGTGCAAATAGTGCATTGTTGATGTGTGTCCCATTAGCATTAAAAATATTAATGATTGATGGTAAATGATGTTTTCCAATCTAAAGTAATAACCAATTGATTTGAGAATTAATACATGGAACTCTAAAGTAATATAATAAAGTATGTAGATTAATATTTAAGACATTATTTTTAATATAATTCAAAACCAACTTGTGTATAGTACGAGTTTAAAAACTACTTCTTTGTGTCGATTATCCTGAAGACGGTATTAAGCAAGATGGTTTAAAAAAGTAAGAAAACTATCGAAGGCCAGCCTTCAATAATCGCTTGAATTTCATCCAGTTGTTGCTCTTGTGCTCAAATTATCGAATAAGAATAGAAGATGATGGTCCTGGCGGCGTAAAATCCCCAAATCCGTCCACCCATCACTCATTCGCACTTCTCAAGACACCCAAGACACCCAACTGCTACTCATCGACTCTCGTCGGGGAAAAGACAGAAACGGAGATTGAGAGCGAGAGCGAGAGCGAGAGCGAGAGATGCCGGTGTTCAAGACGCCATTCAACGGCTACTCCGTCAAATTCAGCCCCTTCTACGAGAATCGTCTGGCGGTGGCCACTGCCCAGAACTTCGGCATTTTGGGCAACGGCCGCGTCCACGTCCTTGACCTTGCTTCCGGGCCGGTCCCCGCCCCCATGTCGGAGCTGGCCTCTTTCGACACTGCTGACGGCGTCTACGACATCGCCTGGTCCGAGTCGCACGACAATCTCTTCATTGCCGCCATAGCTGACGGGTCTCTCAAGCTCTACGACCTCTACCTCCCTCCCCCCGCCAACCCCGCCCGCTCTCTCGCCGAGCATACCCGTGAAGTTCACTCCGTCGATTGGAACCCCACTCGCCGCGACTCCTTCCTCTCCTCCTCGTGGGATGACACCATCAAGCTCTGGACGCTCGACCGTCCCGCCTCCGTTCGCACCTTCAAAGAGCACGTCTACTGCGTCTACTCTGCCGCCTGGAACCCCCGCCACTCCGACGTCTTCGCGTCTGCCTCGGGCGACTGCACTGTCCGTGTTTGGGATGTGCGTGAGCCTGGATCTACTATGATTATCCCTGCCCACGACCATGAAATCCTCTCCTGTGATTGGAACAAGTACGATGACTGCTTGCTGGTTACTGGGTCCGTGGATAAGACTGTCAGGGTTTGGGATGTGAGGAATTTCCGGGTGCCGTTGGCTGTTCTTAGCGGCCATGGGTATGCGGTCAGAAAGGTCAAATTCTCCCCCCATCGAAGGAATATGATAATGTCTTGCTCGTATGATATGAAGGTTTGTATTTGGGATTTCATGGTGGAGGATGCTCTGATTGGGAGGTATGATCACCATACGGAATTTGCCGTTGGGATTGATATGAGTGTGTTGGTTGAAGGCTTGCTCGCCAGCACTGGTTGGGATGAGTTGGTTTATGTTTGGCAACATGGCACTGATCCCAGAGCTGTATAGCTTCGTGATTTTTAATGAGGTTCAAAATGAGATATTTCGAAAGGTATGTTGTACTTGTTTGCATCCTTTGATGTGTTGGGGTTTTTAAGAGTGACCTTTTGAATAATCTTTTGCACATGGACCTTCATATAAATGAAAGAGTTTATGTTGGTGGTACCATGGATGGGGTTAGAATTTTTATGATTTATATGTTCTTGTTACATGGAAGGGATACCCCAGTCTGATGCAAATTGGTTTGCTCATGCTGAATATATACAGCTGTTTGCAGAGGAGTGATTTCAGTAATTCCCTACTTGTAGATTTGCTCATGTGAAGTTTTACCATAAACTTATTTCAAATAATAGCGATTAGTTGATGCTGTGAAGTTGGAAACTTTCTGTGGACTATGGCATAGAGTAAATCAGTTTTCTACTTTGCTGAGTATAGTCCATTGAGTTTAATTAAGCTGGATGTGATGAGGATACCCATTTCTGTCAGTAGATTTAGGCTTCGTTCTGTGTTATTTGATTGCAATTTAAGTGGTATTCATTCATAAAATTTGGACTTTATTCGCTGACCTGCAGCCGATGCTCAAAGCTCATCTTAGGCTATAAGCATCCAAACACATAGTGACAGGGGTTCTACCTGATCATAATTGATAATGGTTAGAGCTTGAATTCTGTGTCAAATTGAGTTTTTGTGGAATAAATAATTCATTAGTCAATTTGGCTTCTCTATTCAACCTCTTTAGAAGACGGTTGTGTTAAGTAGTCAGCATCCAGCATGGATTTGGTTTTTAATTTCATTGATTGAGTCAGGCTTTTGCCTTTGACTGTCTACATTGCATATGACCTACTGAAGCTAACTGATATAGCTTAAGTTAGTTCAAATAATGGAATTTTGATAACTCTGCATCTAGTGCGAAAGTTTTAGTGGCGGGATTTCAGAGAAACTGAAGCATCTTGGTAACTTTAAGATAAGTGAGAATCAGCAAGCATGCAAGCAGATTTGTTCAGGCATTTTTTTTTTTTTTTTTGGGGGGGGGGGGGGGGAGGGAGTGAAGATCATGTCAAAACTTCAAACTACTTTAGTTTTGATGAATCTATAGGCAACAAATTATGTTAGTGAAGGAAAGAAGCAATGACATGGGAGAATGTAGTGTCAACTTGCAATATGGCCAATCAAGATCCATATTTTCTCTGCTCAATGTCTAGGTGCAGCAAGACTTCTGGTAACTGACATGTAGCATCCTAGGACCAGACTAACTCTCAAGTGATGATAACTTAGTGGCTTCTAAGTTTTCTACTTGCACATGGACTTTGTTGCCAGATGACAGACAGGAAATATAAGCAGATAGGATGGAGCAAGTTGTTCACAGCTGCCGAATGAGACAATTCTTGCTATTTGATTCCTTTTGCAATATCAAGGCTCTCTTATGCTTCTGAGTGCCAATCTGTTAAATAATCTGCACGATGCAAGCCAAATCAGTTAAGCAAGGAGCACTCTAGTTGTTTGCTAGATTAAGATAGTAGAAACTATAACAAGTTGATATACTGCACGCTCCCCATAACTTTGTTGCTATGACTGACAGGAGAGCAGTGAGTTATAAGCATTTACAGAAAACGAGATATTTGCTTGGGTTGCCATTGGTCTTTGATCACTTCTCTACTTCAAGGTTGTGCTGCTTTAAAGTTCACAGATGCTTCTTAAAGTACTTTCCTATTCTGCGGTTACAGTTAGAATATCTGAATATCTGCATGGCATTGATGTTTTGCTCCCCATCAAAGGGTAGAAAAAAAGATATTAGAGTTGACTTGACTTCTGTCAACGTCGTTGGGCAAATATTAAATGTTCCGTTATTTTCTTTCATATACTTTTTTCTTGTCCTCTTTATTTTGTTTGGGGTGGGGGCTCAGGACTTGTATGAACTTATTTCTTTGCATTGCTTCACTAAACCATGGCTCACACAAGTTCAATTTAAAAGGGGTTCTGCTTTGCATACGATTAGGTTTTGTATCTCAACTTTACCTTCTATGCCATGCCTGAAATTTTGTCTCACCAGTTACCATCTCTGTCCAAGGCAAAATGATCCTTTTTTTTTTTTTTTAAGGGGGGGGGGGGGGGGAGGAGGGGAATCGGATCCAACTCCGGCAAACAGTAATCCAAGTCTGAGTTGGATCAAATTGGATTGGATGGAGGGTCCCATCCAATCTGATGATCCGTCTGACGCGGGTTGCTTTGTTTAAATAAATTTTCTTGGTGCTAGATAATGGACGAGAAGGTTAATGAACCCATTCCATATATCTTTGGGCGCCTTAGTGTTCTTGATTTACCTATTCATTAGTCTATGTTGGAATTGCTATGATCTATTGTGGAGACTTTGGTGAACAAAAAATGGAGGACATAGCTTAGAGTGCTGAACATGTACCTTAAAGTTTAGCAAACCAAACATATGATTTACAGTGTCTATGGAGGAATTTCTGCTGTTCTTCCTGTGTGGCGGCAGCAAACGTGGCATGGGAGTAGGGATGTCAACGGATCGGATTCAGATCGGATATTGGAACATCCGAATCCGCATCCGATTTATATTCGGATCTGAAAATCTGATCCGAATCCGATCCGGCGAATCGAAGGAGAACCTCTGGATCCGATCTGAGTCGAATCGGATCGGAGTCGGATTTAGTCAGATCCGAAATAATTCCTTTCATAACGCAATAATTTTATGCAATTTTTCTATATTCTACTTACCAGTCGATGCGATGATGTGCGTTCATATATGATATTAACCAAATCCTGAACATTTAAGCTAACGAATAATAAAAGACGGAACATATTTCAAGGTTCAAGCTCAACAAAACGATAACATGTTCCAACAATTACAAGTCCTAACATTTACGAGATATATCTGAAATATCACAAATAATATGTCCTACTCATAAAAAGAAAACAATTAAGAGTACAAATCTTCCACTTGCACTATTTAGCTCTTCTTCTCTATTGGTCTCCGACTAGGGGTATATATAATGATATTTATAATTATTATTTGTATAGAGCTGTGATTTTCATTAGAATTAACTGTTAGAATATAATTTTCATCATATCACTGATTCATAATTCCATATATAATTAAGTGTTAGAATATAATTTTGATCAACCTTAAAAAATGGTCAAAAATAGCAATCTTCCCAAACTTCAAAATGGCAAAACTCAAAGTCTAAATTATCTAATTCTATACCCCAAAAATCTAAACAACACTCCTAGTCGTAAAAATACATATTTAGATTTTATTATATGAACTGTTAAATAAATGAGAAAGGGGAGATGTGCACTCATGAGAGATCAGAAATGGAGGATGAAATGCTCGGCGTCGGCGTTGTAGAAACAGTGAGAAGACAGGGGCTCAGAGAGAGAGAGAGAGAGAGCAGGGAGTTGGAGCGAGAAGTCAAGAATTGAGGAGGGAGCTACTACTCTGACAGTCTAACTAGTGAGTAGCAAGAGGCCGAGAGTGACTAGCGAGAGCAATTGGCGAAGTGGCGAGGAGAGAGAGAGTAAATGGTGAGACTATTAGGGTTCAAATATTTTAATTTTTACATATTAAAAAAAAAACCTTGCTTTAAAAAAATAACACTGGCTGGGATGGCACCTTCAGGGTGGGGGGAGGGTGGATATATTGGGTAGGTTTTATTTCTAAAAATTTTAAATTTTAAACTTAAGTTTTAAATTTGAAATATTTAAAAATCTAGTTGGATTGGATTGGAAGTGGGATTGGATTTTGCCCTTCCTCCGAATCCGATCCGAATCCGATTCGGACTTGGATTATTTTTATCGGATTCGGAGTCGAATTTTTCTGTTTTGGACTTGAATTTTTCTGTTGATAATTTAAATAAATATAATTAAATAATATTAATGCGATTAATTATAAATATATGGGCGGTATTTGTACATCAAATATGGATCCTAACATGGCCTCAATCCTTTCTGAGTTTACTTAAGGGAGACAATTCATCCCAAATTGGAGAGAATAGTACTAGCTCGACTACCCCTAATAATCTCCACACATCTTACTCCTCATATCCACAACCAAACTACTCCTATCATCCATGCAAGGGATGAGCATAAACAATGCAAACAGATGAAGGTGCAATCGAAGTTGAGAAAGCAAGCTTTTAAGGAGACAATGCATAAGGGCATAGATAGTGATGGTTGACACCTCAGGATGGCTCCGGAAGATGTCGCTTATTATGAAGCAACGAAAGCAGAAATCAAACGCAAGAAATTGGACTATTCGTCATCAACTGATTAATATGTCTCCCTTACCCTGATTATATAGAATGAACTTAATGTGTAAAAAGTACTTAATTTATCACAGATTGTAAGATCGTAATGTGTAACTTTTATTTTAAGTGTTGTCTTAGACATTATTATTATAGTCATGTTCTTCTTATAAAATGAACATTATTCTACCCCTATTTAATCAAATGAGCACTCTTTATTACATTAATGTATAATCAGTATCATGTTACTCAAGTGGTTTATAATGGAGAATTTCAATAATGATGAGATGCCCATTGAGGAGGAATCCTCCCGTTTGTCATCCTCTTCATCCCCCTTATCCTCATCAGATTGTTTGAGTTTCGTAATCAATGATTTAGATGATGAGATTATCTTGCCCGTTGTGCAAGAATTACTAGATGATGAAACCTATGTGCAACACACGACATTCCTTTTACATAAAGCTGCGAAAGAGCTGGCACCTTTAGCATCCAGGCCTCGAGTAAAGAAAAGATATAATAGGAGAGATCAAGAACAGACCCATGTTTGCTTACATAAAGATTACTTTTTGCAGAAGATTTAATTTAGAAGGGACATCATTTTCGTTGTAGATTTATATATATGTATCTCTATAATATATATATATATACACACACACACACACACACACACACGCACACACATATATATACATACGTACATATATATATATATATATAATATATATATATATATATATATATATATATATATATATATATATATATATATATATATATATATATATGCATATGTACACACATATATATATGTGTGTGTGTGTGTGTATATATATATATATATATATATATTGATGGAGTTCCCTCAAGCCAAGACAATGAAGAAGGTCAAATAAGTCTAGCAAGGTCCAATGCAATCTCCAAAGTCCAAGCAATGACTCACATTATGAAAAAGAGTCATAGAAGTGCATCCAGGTTAAACGGTCAGAAAATATCCGGTTTTATTCATCTAATTTTTTAAGTTCCATTGTGGCCTAAGTTCTGTTGTGGCTTAAGTTCAATATTTTTGCATTTTTGGGTTCCTCTGGATGTTAACTTTCAAGTCCAAGTATTAAAAATCAATCATGCCCAATCAAAGTGAAGAGATCAAGCCATTTTGTCCAGCTTGCCAGTTTTGGTCCATAACTGTATGGTGAAATCTTTAGGTGGAATTCTCCCATTTAAATGTGTCTTAACCTTGATTTCTTTACAGGGGGATACACCCTAAAGTATCCCCCCATGGCCTGGAATTAAAATCATGCTTACTTTTGATTGGCTGAAAGAACAGTAGAAAACCGGGTTGAATCTGGCTTCTAGAACCCGGTTAAGCACATACGTGTTTTTCCTTCTAAAATGGGTTTGCTCAGCTGGTTCCTTGCTTGAATGCTTCAATCATGAATCAAGGCAGCAGGAACATCATCATTTGCTGAAGAAACAGCCTTGGAAGAAGCTAGCCAATGAGGAAATAAAGAGAAAATTTCCACCTTGCATCCGGATTGGTCAGTCGAAAAGTATTTCCCATTTACGGCTCCTTTTCTCCACATTTCTCTAGTAAAGCTGGTGTATTAAGCTAATTAAGTGTATTATTGCTAAATATGATCATTTGTTTTGCTTTTCTTAATGATCAGGATGTAATTAGCTTAAGTTAATCAAGCTTTGTAACTAGATTAGCATTAGGTGCTAGTTAAGCATGATTAAGGGATTTCCTTCCTAGGGAGGAAACCTCCTTGCTGGCCTTACTTGCCTTAGGCCGTGTGTATAAGTTCCTGAAGGCTCATTTTGTAAGACATAACCTTGAATTTTCAACTTGAAATAAGATTGAGAGCATTGATCCTTTCGTCCCCTTAAACACATCACTTGCTCATCCTTAACTAGGTCAGTTAAGGTGGTGATCAAGCAAGTCTTAACTCTTGATTAGGTGATGTTTCTGTATCCTAATTAAGATTAAGGAACCTTAACTCAAGCTTAGTGGTGTTTTCTGTATCTAAGTGAGAGTTTAGATTTCATTTATCTCCTCATTCATTTACAGATTCACTTAAACTCAACCTTGATTTCAGTTTGCTTGTCTTTGCATTTATAATCAGATTTAAGTCTTCGTGATTCTCCCTCAAAGATCCATCATGCTTGGTATCAAAGATGAGTTTCTCCTTGGCCTGGTAATCCCCTCCACCTTTCCAGATTCATTTCCCATTCACTTCCAAAAACAATCCTTGCTTAAGCTCAAGCACAAACTGAATACACCATGAGTACTTGCGTGAGTTTGGAAGAGCAGCTAGATGCTGTTTTAAAGAGTAACCATGAAAGTGCTGCTTCAAATCAAGAACTAAGGACACAGAACGAGTACCTAAGGAAACAGCTAGGTACTTTCATGAAGCAAAAACAGAAGATACGCGAAGAATCACTCCAATCCGAACCTAGAAGATAAGAACAAGTGTTTAGTCATAACGTTGATTCATCTAGTGAGGATGAAGCTTTGAGAATGGCTAGACCAGAACCACGGTTTCAAGCTACTACTAATGATTTCAAGGTTGAAGTCCTGGAGTTTGAAGGCAAGCTTGATCCTAAGGAATTCTTGGATTGGTTACACACAGTTGAGAGAGTTTTCGAATACAAGGATGTTCTTGAAGACAAGAAGGTGAAGCTAGTTACTTTAAGGCTCAGGAAATACGTCTCCCTTTGGTGGACAAACTTGTGTGCCAAGAGAGTAAGAGAAAGAAAGACCAAGATCAGAACGTGGGAGAAGATGAAGTCCAAGCTCAAGGCTCAATTTCTTCCCCCAACCTATGTCTAAGATTGCTATTCGCAACTTCATAATTTGACTCAAGGCAATCTAAATGTAGAGGAATATAGAGTTTGAAAAGCTTGTAATCTAGTGTGATTTACAAGAGACGAACAAACTATCATTAGTTACTTAGGAGGACTTGATCCTAGGTATACTAATGTAGTTGAATTGCAAGTTTATACTACATTTGATGAAGTTTGTGTGCTTGCTCACAAAGTTGAGCAGCAAAAGAAACAAAGACAGCCCCTAAAACCTCAAAACCCTAAACCCTTTACCTGGAACCAACCCTTTAACAACGGGAGTTCTAATCCCATTTCCAAGCCCCCAAATCTGTTCCCTTCCTTTCCACAAAGAACCTAAACTCCACAAAAGATCCAAACCTCTCAAAATAGACCCAATCCTAACCCCATGAATAACAAAAGGTGCTTCAAGTGTCAAGGACTTGGGCACATTGCTTCGAACTGTCCAAACCGTAAAGTCATAACCTTAGCTGAATGGGCAGCCGTGAAGGAGCTATTTGAAGAGGGGCAAAAGGAGGATGATTTTGAGGATGAGCTTGAGGAAACTCCAGAGGAGGTAGTGGAGGAGGCTGATGAAGGAGAGATGTTGGTTTTGAGAAGAGTTTTGAGCAACCAGAAGGGAGCAAAGGACGAGCAAAGAGAGAACATATTTCCTTCCTATTGTATGGTTTAAGGGAAAGTATATTATGTGATTATCAATGGAGAAAGCTAGGCAAACGTGATTTCTCTAAGCATGATTGAGAAATTGGGCTTGCAAACCATGACTCATCCACACCCTTACAACATTCAATGGCTAAATCAAAGCAAGGGTATCCAAGTGAACTCTGGGTGCTTTGTTTTCTTTTCCATTAGAAAGAACTACCAAGATGAGCTTTGGTGTGATGTAATGCCCATGGATGCATGTCATATCCTTTTGGAAAGACCATGGTTGTATAACTGAAGGGTAATGCATAATGGTTTCTTGAATACTTACTCCTTCACTAAGGATAGAAAGATGATTACCCTAGCCCCTGTATCCCATAAGCATCAAACCAAACCTAAACAATCTGATTTGCTACTCACGTTTAGTGAGCCATTGTTAAAGGCCTCCCATCACGAATTCAAGGCCTTTAGAGAGTGGATATTGAATGTCTAAGAAGAACCAAAAACTCCCTTACCCACTCACTCTATAGCCAAAGCACTCATACATTGATTCTGTTATTTGTTTCCTGAGGAGATACCCACGGATTTACCTCCTAAGAGAGATATCCAACACCATATTGATCTCATTCCTGGTTTTGTCCTACCTAATAAGGCAGCTTATAGAATGAATCCCAAGGAAACTATGGAGATTCAATGTCAGGTTGAGAACTAATGTCTAAGGGCTTAATCCATGAGTCCTTAAGTCCATGTGTCGTGCCTGCTTTGCTAGTTCCTAAAAAGGATGGAGGAACGTGAATGTGTGTGGATAGTAGAGCCATTAACAAGATTACGATCAAGTACAGGTATCCTATACCTAGATTTAAAGATATGCTGGATGAATTACATGGCTCTCAAGTGTTCTCTAAGATTGATCTTCAAAGTGGTTACTACCAAATTCGAATCAGAGAAGGTGACGAGTGGAAGACATCCTTTAAGACTAAAGGAGGGCTTTATGAATGTTTGGTTATGCCCTTTGGTCTTTCGAATGCTCCTAGTACATTCATGAGATTAATGAATCAAGTGTTTAGGCCGTATATTGGCAAGTTTGTGGTAGTTTACTTTGATGATATCTTGATTTATTCCAAGCTTAATCAAGTTATGCTTGTTCTGGAACATAAGAGATTGTTTAGTAACCTTAAGAAATGTTCCTTTTTAACTCCTGAAGTCACATTCTTAAGTTATATTGTTACCAGAGATGGTATTAAGGCAGATGAGAGCAAGATTGAGGCCGTTCAGTCTTAGCCCACTCCTCACAGTATACATGAGGTTCGAAGTTTTCATGGATTAGCTTCCTTTTACGGGAGGTTTGTTCGAAACTTTAGCACCATAATGGCTCCTATGACTGAGGTGATTAAGGGCACATCATTCCAATGGACCCCTAAAGCCCAAGCTGCCTTTGAAGAAGTGAAGACAAGGCTTACTCAAGCACTGGTTCTAGCTTTGTCGTGCTTTGATAAAGTCTTTGAAATTGAATGTGATGCCTCTGGAGTTGGTATAGGTGGTGTTCTTACATAGAAAGGTAAACCTTTAGTTGTGTGATTCAAGAAGGAAGTATTCCACGTATGATAAAGAATTTTATACAATTGTGAGGTGTTTAGAGCATTAAAGTCATCATCTGATTACAAGTGAGTTTATTCTTCATTATGATCATGAGGCTTTGAAGCATATTCAAGGCCAACACAAGTTAAACTCATGTCATGCCAAGTGGGTTGAGTATTACGATCATTTCACTTTGCAATCAAGCATAAATATGGAAAAGTCAACCGAAGAGCCGATGCTTTATCCCGGAGGTACTTACTTGTGTTTCAATTAGATGCTTGTGTACTTCGTTTTGAGCATCTAAAGTGTTTGTATGTTAAAGATGAAGACTTTGGGGAGTTGTATACTAAATGTTCAAAGCACCCCAAAGGTGATTTCCTTGTTCAAGAAAGGTTTTTTTCAAGGGTACACGGCTGTATGTACCAAAGTGTAGCATGAGAGAGCTTTTGATTAGAGAAGTTCATGGAGGTTCACTTGCTGGTCACTATGGAGAAAACAAGACACTCATCATGCTAAGAGAGCATTACTACTGGCCAGGCATGGAGAAGGATGTACAGGACATTCTACGAAGGTGTGGAACTTGTCAAGTGGCTAAGAGTCATTCTCTACCCCACAACCTTTACACACCTCTACCTATTCCTACTAGTCCTTGGGTTGCTATAAGTATAGATTTCATTCTTGCATTGCCTAAAACCCAAAGGAACAAAGATTCAATCTGTGTGCTGGTGGACAAGTTTTCTAAGATGTCTTATTTCATTTCATGTAACAAAACTAATGATGCTACACATATCTCTGAGTTTTATTTTAGAGAAGTGGCTAGATTACATGGTATACCTAGATCAATTGTTCCTAATTGGGATGCTAAGTTTCTTAGTCATTTATGGATTACATTGTGGAGGAAGTTGGGTACTAAACTTAAGTATAATACCACTTGCCATCCATAAACTGACGGGCAAACTGAGGTTACAAATTGAACACTAGGAACTCTCATAAGGGCTTTGATTAAACCTCATGCTAAGGCTTGGGATTTGCTTCTACCCCATGTAGAGTTTGCATACAACAAGGCTCCAAGCAAGGCTACTAGTCTATCTCCATTTAAGGTGGTCTATGGGATTGATCCTATTAGTCCACTTGATCTCACTCCACGCCCCTTAGATCAAAAGCCAAGTGTAGATGTAGCTACAAGGGTGGAAGAAATCCAGAAGATACACGAGTTGGTGAGGGGTAGAATAGAGAAAACCAATGCATCCTATCACGCTCAAGCTAACAAACATAAGAAGAAGGTGGTTTTTCAACCTGGAGATCTCGTTCGGATACACCTTAGGTAAGAATGGTTTCCATCCAAAAGGAAGAACAAGCTAATGTCAAGAGCTGATAGTCCATTTGAGGTACTTGAGAGAATTAATAATAATGCTTACAAGGTTGATTTACGAGGTGACTATGGACTTTCAGCTACGTTCAATGTGGCTGACTTGAGTTCTTACTAAGCTGATGATTACCTTGCCGATTTAAGGATCAAATCTTTTCAACAAGGGGATGATGATGGAGTCCCGTCAAGCCAAGACAATAAAGAAGGTCTAATAAGTTTAGCAAGGTCCAATGCAAGCTCCAAAGTCTAAGCAATGACTCACATTCTGGAAAAGAGTCATGCAAGTGCATCCGGGTTAAATGACCAGAAAATACCCGGTTTTGTTCATCTAATTTCTTAAGCTATGTTATGGGTTAAGTTTAATATTTTCCCATTTTTGGGTTCCTCTAGATGTTAAATTTCAGATCCAAGCATTGAAAGTCAATCATGCCCAATCGAAGTGAAGAGATCATGCCATTTTGTCCAACCTACCAGTTTTAGTCCAAAACTGCATGGTAAAATGTTTAGGAGAAACTCTCCCACTTAAACATGTCTTAACCTTGATTTCTTTGCAATGGGGTTTGTACACACCCTAAAGTATCCCCCCATGGCCTGGAATTAAAATCATGCTCACTTTTGATTGGCTAAAAGAAGGGCAGAAAATCGCTCTGAATCTAGCTTCTAAAACCCAGTTAAGCACCTACGTGTTTTTCCTTCTCAAATGGGTTTGCTCAGCTGGTTCCTTGCTTGAATGCTTCAATCATGAATCAAGGCAGCAGGAACGTCATTTGTTACTGAAGAAACAACCTTTGAAGAAGCTAGCCAATGAAAAAATAAAGAGAGATTTTCCACCTTCTATCCAGATTGGTAAGCCAAAAAGCATTTTCCATTTATGGCTCCTTTTCTCCACATTTCTCTAGTAAAGTTGGTGTATTAAGCTAACTAAGTGTATTATTGCTAAATATATCATTTGTTTTGCTTTCCTTAATGATCAGGATGTAATTAGCTTAAGTTAATCAAGTTTTGTAACTAGATTAGCATCAGGTCCTAGTTAAGCATGATTAAGGGATTTCCTTCCAAGGCAGGAAACCTCCTTACTGGCTTTGCTTGCCTTACGCTGTGTGCATAAGGTCCTAAAGGCTCATTTTGTAAGGCATAACCTTGAATTTTCAACTTGAAATCAGATTGAGAGCATTGCTCCTTTCGTCCCCTTAAACACTTCACTTGCTTATCCTTAACTAGGTCGGTTAAGATGATGATCAAATAAGTCTTAACTCTTCATTAGGTGGTGTTTCTGTATCCTTATTAAGGTTAAGGGCCCTAAACTCTTTCTGTATCTAAGTGAGAGTTTAGATTCCATTTATTTCCTTATTCATTCACGGATTCACATAAACTCAACCTTGATTTCAGTTTGCTTATCTTACCTATGATTAGATTTTTGGTAAATTTCCAAATGAACAATTTCAACGAAATCTTTCAATTTTGTATTTAACTATGTTCAACTCTATGTATTCGTCTATCCA
This sequence comes from Carnegiea gigantea, assembly GCA_029747015.1. Classification (NCBI taxonomy): domain Eukaryota; kingdom Viridiplantae; phylum Streptophyta; class Magnoliopsida; order Caryophyllales; family Cactaceae; genus Carnegiea; species Carnegiea gigantea. The sequence continues at coordinate 214,634 of JAKOGI010000789.1, read as the reverse complement.
TAGGATACATTGAATACAAAACAAAAGGAGGTTTGTTTGTCATGATTTTTCAATATTTTTCACTGGATAATCTAGCATCCTTAACCATGAAGGTAATGAATTTGGTCGTTGTGATCGGACTCTATCTTTTCAATTTTTAGCAATGTCATTTTTCCCTGTGGTCTCAACCAAGAAGAATCTATATCGATCAGTTATCAAAGCATTCTCTCGACTTTATGGATTTTTTTCAAGTGTTCGACTCAATTCTTCAGTGGTACGGAGTCAAATGATAGAAAATTCATTTCTTATAGATAAACTTTGCATTTAATACAATTCTTTCTTTACGAGGATTGTAATTAGAATAGTCTTATTACTCCCCAAAAATCTACATCTATTTTTTCGAAAAGGAATCAACGATTATTCTTGTTCCTATATAATTTTCATGTATGTGAATACGAGTCCATTTTCATTTTTCTCTGTAACTAATCCTCTCATTTATAATCAATATCTTTTGGAGCCCTTCTTGAATGAAATTATTTTTCTGGAAAGCTAGAATATCTAGTAAAAGTCAAAACTTTTGCTAAGGAATTTTGAGTTATCTTATGGCTTTCCAAAGACCTTTCCTGCATTATGTTAAGTATCAAGGAAAATCAATTCTGGCTTCAAAGGGGACATCTCCCTATTGGAAGGCTATATTCGGAAGAATTTGATTTTTTCTTTCTTCTTTATCGAAGCTTCATTTTGATACTATACACAGAAAATCGAAGAAAGATTCATATTATTGATTAAAACAAAACCCCAAACTAGATTCTACTAGTATGGGGTTTTCTCTTTCATTTTTTTGTTGTTTTTTCATTTAATCTTATTCTAATGCTAGTTTCACCACCCAAGGTTCCCGTTAGACTTCCAGGAGACGAAGAAACCTCGTGGGTTGATCTAACAGACCAACTTAATCATAACAGAATACTTTTTTTGTGCGAAGATATAGTAATATAACGGAAACGTTCTTTCAATTTAAATAATGAATTATTGGTTCTAAGTCATCTTTGGCGATTAATCAACAATTCAAAGTGCTTGTCTTTCTCTTTCTGATTATGGATAAACAAGCTTATCTTTATATATTTAGAAGGCTCCTTTTTGGAAATTAAAAGCTTTATCTCTTCATCTGCAAAGAATTCTCGATTTGAAAACACAAAGACAGGGAGCTCTGGAAATTCTTGCTCCTATTGAACCATTTGTATCTATATGCATCCGGATTCCGATTCATGAATCTCTCGGTTCGAGAAATCAAAATAAGAGGATCGAACCATTTCGTCTGATTCTTTAGAAACACTGGGTTTCCATTTCGGTTGTACGAGTAACCAACCCCCTAGTAAGGATATAACAGAAAGAAATAATAGTAAAAGAGTTCTAGCATAAAGATCTTTATTTTATGGTACCGCTTTAATTTGTCAATGGACATGAGAATTTGTAACTTGCGATCCTTTTGCCTAGGAGGCAAAGATTTACCTCCGTGGAAAGGATGATTCATTCCATTCGGATCGACATGAGAATCGACCTACATTGCATTGCCAGAATCTGTGTTATATATGTATATTTGAAAGAGGTTGACCTCCTTGCTTCTCTCATCGTACAATCCCCTTCTTGACGAGCCCCCACTAGGACCACAATAACGAGATTTAATTAAAGGCTTCGTGCATGCTCAAAAACGTAAAACGAGTACTTGGTCAGTGTGGCAATTATACTGACATTCTAGATTTTTTTTTTAACAGAACATATTCTTTGTTTAATCGTTTGCTTCGCTTTTGGTAATACATTAAAGGAAATTTTCCAGATCATCGAAATAACCAAAAATATTACTTCTATGGAAAATACCACTTATGGGTATTTCAATCGAAATGGGGGAAGGGCATCAATTCCTTGTCTCAATATATATATATATATATATATATATACACACACACACACACACACACACACATGCACACACATATATATATAAACACACACACACACACACACACACACATATATATACATGTGTGTGTGTATATATACATTTATCTACATATATGTATATATATATATATATTTATATATATATATATATATGTATATAAATAAAAATATATATATATGTGTGTGTGTATACACA
>JAKOGI010000789.1:85000-207500 GCA_029747015.1 Carnegiea gigantea | reverse complement strand
TGATTCGATTACCCACTTGAATGGATGTAATTGGTGAAGGAAAATTGGGTTTGTTTGAAGCTTTCAAAGCCTGAATTTTTAGCAAGGATGAAGAAGGGGGCTGACGGGTTTTTTATTCTCTTACTTCACTCTCTGTCTTCCTCTCCTTCACCCTTGCTGTTGCGTTGTTCTCTTTCTTCGTTTCGACAGATCTACCTCTCTCTCATTCTTTCTACTTCTCTGATTTTTAATAGAAAGGAAGAAGATGAAAGGGGTTAACACCCCCCCCCCCCCCCCCCCCCAAAAAAAAACCGGGGATTACCTTAGGGACAAGCAAAGACCTTGTTTTCCATTTTTAGCTTGTATGCGTTCACGGTACTTGTTCAGATAAACAAATTACTGATAAAGCCGTCACAAAGGCACCTCTATTTTTATTAAGACAACTCCTCCGAATATGCTTTGTCCCTTAGTGAACCTCTTCTCCTGGTTTATCTAAAAAATTCATTCCTTGTGTAGATCAAAGTAAATATTCTTGTTTTGTAAACCTACTGAAACTTCTGGCTATCACAATTGATGAGAACATAATAATTGATGCTTTCTCTGTCTAAATTTCTTAACCCCTCTCTAGATTCTGTGTCTAGGTCTAAAGTTTGTCAACACTCCAAGGGTTTTACCATTGAATAAAGTGGTCTAGAGCTTCCATAAAATTTTTTCACAATCTTTAGTTTTGACAATGCATTTTGACATATTAACATAACCCTAAAACACTCATGAAATGACAATTTAAGTGACTTAAACGGGGGCAAAACACTCTTCAGAACACTCCATTAACCATCGTATTTGCTGCATAACGTTAAATAACAGAGAGCAATCAATTTTTTCAAGAATGTTTTAGGTGCCGATCAATAGGCAAACAAGCAAAGTTGATATTGAGTGTGGTGAAAATTTATTTTCCAACAACTTTTGGACCCCTTTATCCAGTGGTCATACCTTAAGGTACTATTGAGTCAATCATTCTTTCTGTCTACATAGTGAAGATATGGCTAGATACAAATGTGCCAACATCTTAGTTTCATTTTCTAAATGACTTTTCAAATTTGTAGAATTAGAGACCATATTTTGTTATGATAAAAAACGATAAAATTCAATATTTGTATATGTAGAATCAATATCTCGATCTTTTGCTCCCAAAAAGCTATTATTTCATAAGTGTTCAATTTTGTTATTGATATCCAAGATTCATTTGCGCTAGATTATTTGTTGAGTTTATTGCTATTGTTGAAGACCTTGATTTTTCCATTTTGATTTCATGAGATTATAATCTTAGAATAGAAAGAGGAACTTAGATTTTGGAAGGGTGATGATCGGTAAAGTTACCTAGTAATTGGAAGAAGAATTTAGAGCCCACTTCATTATGGAATCGAAATTTTGAACTCTGTACGGGGATGAAGTTATATATACTTATACTTTTATGCTTGGTGTTGTTTTCACCCAACATACTAAAAAGTGGTGTGATTCATAATCGAGTAGTGGTTCATAATCAAAGTACAGGTCTTAATAAACTCTTCTCAACACTCACTTTTTCTAAAACAGACTTTTAGATATGAATTTCACACTATATTAAATTTATTTTAAATTGAATAAAATCAAAAACCATTCTCATAGCCCTAATTTTATTCTTGATTCCATTCAATCTCGATTTTGCTAAACCAAATGACCGCTTTAAAGGTATCAACCAAACAAATTACATCTTCATTTTATATTTCAAGCAGCACAATCAATAGACTGCTGAACTTAGGGAGCACATTCTAGAGAAAAGTGGGAAGATGTCGAGTCGAAGGATTAGTATATACATCTTCAACCAAGATGCTTTTAATTAGATTTCTAATTACAATTCCTGAATAGAAATATGGTAACTAACAGATTTTTGGAACAAAGAAGGTAACAAACCAAAAAATATAATCAGAAAAATTACAATAATTTACCTAAATAGGTAGACAAATTACATTTCCTTAGTATGTATTTTCAATCTGAACTAGACTCATTAAAAAAATGTTGAGGACCTACAAGATCCACCGAAGAAACTAATCCCCTACAGTACGATATCTAATCCAAATTCAGTTTCACATTTATTTGCATGGATTTTAGACATAGTACATGTACCTTGCATTCTGTTTAACCCAAATCATAATAACATTCATAACCCTAAAAGCACACTTCAGTATACATCATAAGAACCCACCCAATCGCTCTGCCTAATTACATAACCATTAACCCATTCATTTCGTCCTACAATTTTCCTTTCCTAGTTTTGTCATAATTTTTGCACTGAGATTTCGGAAAGAAAAGTGAAGATGATAAACATGGGTATTGCAGCTAAGATTTTGCACCTTTTCATGAAGTTTATGGTAACAATGAGGCAAGATGTTTTGACTACAAGGCAATTTCCTCCCCGTTCTCTTCCGGTGGCTTTGGATTCATTGCTTGTTTCCCAAGAAAACAGAGTGAACCACACGTACAGGAGAAATATGGTTCCCCCAAATGTTGCTTGTTATTGTCCATTGATTTAAACCCCTCCCCAAGGTCCCCCCCCCCAAAAGGGAAAAACCCATGAGTTTTCTAATTTTTTCTAAAGTAATGAGCTCATATATTGATTATTTAGGTATTATTACACAAAGATGAAATACGATAAATTCTATTTCGGTCCCTAAAGTTTGGTATAAATAATTTTCGGAACCTATAACTTTAAAAACAATTTCCTGGTCCATCCAGCTTTTGTGCAAACAATTTCTGGGACCTATCTTGCCAAAACTTGTTCTCTAAATTGCAAAAGACCCCTAAAGATTTTCTAATTTTAATTTTAACCTCAATCTTTAAAAACCTACTTTTGAAAATCTAAAATTTACTTATGTGCAATTTTGCTTATTAGTAGTATTTTCCATTCTCTATCATATGATATCAGAGCCACGTGACCAAAAATAATTAAGATAATTAAGCTAATTAATGATTGATTAAGCTAATTAACCGCATTTAATGCTTGAATCATCACCTGCTTGCCTCGGTCCCAATTATTCACCTATTGTTCACTCACCAAAAGAATTTTCTCCTATAGCACCTCATTAAACTATATAACTGATATAGTTTTAGAATTTAGAGCAGAATTAGCTAAAATAAAGAACGAAGAGAAGGAGCTTAAGAAACAAATATTGATAACTCACCTTTCTCTATTAAACGAAGTAAGGCACAGCGGAAAAGCCACTTTTAGTATTAGTACTCCATTTCAGTATAAATATCCTTTCCAAAACCCAAAAAAAAAAAATTTTATTTCCTTTGCACGAGATAAAAATCCAAAAAGAAGCAAGTGAAAAATTACCTGAAAAATCAGATGAAAAGCAGAAAAAGAAGAAGAAGAAGGAGTATAAGCAATATAGTCTTGACGAACTACAAAATATGTTCAAGAAAGAACAACACCCAGTAGAATTAAATAAGATCATGGGCGCGATTAATGATAAACATGATGTCGTGTCTGATGATAATGAATAATTTTAGAAAACTTGGTTTCGAATTTTCGGGACTTGGAAGGGTATGTAAATGCGTAAAATTAGTAAACAATAGAGTGCTAAGCCACGCAAAATTTAGGCTTGATTTTTGGGCCTAGGTAACGAGTGACTTTGAGTCATTCAGAGCCTAGATTTCTCACAAACTTTGTACATTATGACAGCCATACCTTACTTAATGTAAACATAGTAAGCATATATGACTTACAAAATTATCCTTTTTGATTGCAAAACTTTGTAAGCAACTTGTATGTGCATTTAATTGTTTCCCCCTTGCTCTTTTTCCATTAGTAGACCACTTCTGCATGACAACAAGTATTATACTGTTATAAGAGATATTGTCATAAGGGTGGATGATACTTCTAGGGGAAGCGAAACAGTCAGCAAAGCAATTGATAAGGCACCCAAAGCACGTTCCACATGTTAATTTAAAGTTTTAGTTTTTGGTTTTTGGTGAGCACCCATTAATTTTTGCATTTTGTGTGATATTAGCAACTAATGATATGCTCGGGGAGTCAAAACAAGCCATATAGCTTCACCAAGTTGCTAGAAAAATCAATTTTCCAAACAAAGGCCTCTACCTGTCATATTGCTAGCCAAGCACCAATCTGAAGGGGAAAACCATTACAGCCGAGACCAAAGAGAAAGAATAACATAGCCACACACCCATATAAAGTCACAGCATGACGAACACAGGAAAACAACACCCAAAGCATCTCTAAACATACGACAACCCAGATACAATGAAAACAACAATTTTTAAACTTACCTGAAATTTCTCCGAAAAGAAATAATGGACCAAACCAACCCACACTTGGTCACCTACAGCAGACGGGCGCTAACTCTTTTCCAAATTATATAACGCATCTTTTGTCGTATCCTGTTTAACATACTTACATCTTAAGGAATACTTGAAACCTTGAACCCTTTACCAACTAACTTTAGAATTTTCTGATTGACTTGTACCCCATCTGGCAACAAAAACTTCCCCTACCAAAACAAAAGTTAAAGTAATTACTTAAACTAATTACATTTAGATAACATGCATCACCCAACTTTGACATAAATAAATGCTTGCCCTAATAAACATTATGATCTAACCTCTAAAGTACTACGGCACGACGCGCCAGTCCTTATAGTTTAGGGGACATAGGCTAGGTCTCTTAGCAACATTAGCAAGGATTCTATTAAATAAACTCCCTGCATTCTTTATTGGTTGCAACAAGTTGCTTAAAGGTACCATAATCCTCCCTGGAGGAACCAATTTATATGCCATGTTCACATTTATCCTCCCTCCAAACTTTATAGCATTACCATGTTCATTTGTATAAAAAAGAATATGATCATCATATTAGTAACTAACCTGCTGCTACTAAAACCATTGTGCTAGTAAAATCACTAGATGGGTATTAAAGATTCATTTATCAATGATTAGCACCTTTTGTCATCTTTAAAATCATCAGGCATGGTGATAAGAGAGGGATTCATATTAATCGAAACTCTTGATTTGAAAATATTCTCTCTCACAGTTTTGACTTTTTCTTCGAGCAAATTGAGAATCATGTTAATATCATCTAAAGATACATCTTCACCTGCTACATCTTCATGTTGAATAGACTTAAGGTACTCTTCTAATGTAATCCTAGATTGGAACATTATTATGATGCTTCAAAACTTATAAGGAAAACTTGTATTAGTTTATGATGCAATTCAAGGAAAACATGGTTAAAAATAAGAGTTAACCAAGACAAGAGCTAACTTGATCATGTCAGATTCTACAAGCTATGTTACAAAAATCAAAAATAATCTACTAAGGGAAACTACATAAACAAAATAATTACATACACCTGTGTACTGATATTTCTTTCTTTTACTTACTTGGCCTATGAGGTAATTAATCAAAGTTTGATAATAGCATCAATTTAAATCAAAACATAACAATCTGACGTACTAATATTTGTGCACAGGCTTCCTATGAGGTTCATATGGCTAAGGCTATAAAGCCTTGCAAACTTGAACTATTATGCCAATCAGAAGTAATATGACATTTACTTTCCAAAAAAGCAAAATACAAAGGTATGTAAGTGCCAACACATGATAAAGAAAAAACTAAAATTATTCGTATTCCTCACAATCAACTATATCCCAATTAACTGGATCTCTAAATGCATCCTCTTTTGAAACATTAACAGGCATGCATTGAGGATACAATTCATCCTCATTTGCATGGTTGCCCCTAATTGGTAATTATCTCTTGGCTTCACTCTCATAACACGAGCCCAACCTTTGTCTTTCTCATCTTCAATGTAAAATACCTAATTGGCTTGTGATAGAAGAATATATGGATCATACTTCAAGGCATTTCCCTTATGCCTTATGTGAGAAATTGAAGAAAGTGAATCCCCTTTTATCCTCTTTTCTTCCCCGACTTGAGTTTACATCCATCCAATTACATCGAAATAAAACTACCTTCCATTCAAAAAAGTAGTCCAACTCAATGATGTCAATGATATTTCCATACTAAGGTTTTCCATAAGCTTCTACCATAACCCCATAATTTTGAGTTTTCTTTGTCTCATCTTGGGCTTGAGTGTGGAATCTATATCCATTGATATTGAAAGCCTTCATTCTTTTGACTATGGAGTTCGGACCTTGAGCCATAGCTCTTAATGCTTTTGACTCTAGGTTGTTATCATTCATATTAGTAACCTAAACAATTGAGCACCCACATTAGTAATTGATATAGTTATGCTTCTAAAGCAATCATCATAAGGTTTTGAAGTTACCATTTGTTGCAACCAACTCGAAAAATCCTCAAGTATTCATTTTTGGTTAAGCTTATCACTAGGCTCTTGTAAACAAAATGCAAGGTGTTCCTCAAAGAAAGATCTACAAGTGCTGAATTTCATCAAATTAAATAAATATTAGTAAATTTCACACATTTACCACGAAAGGCTATAAAGCTAATTTTACTAACCTGCAATAAAAGTCTATCCCATGGGCTTGCTTAAGGCTCAACTCATCCATTTTCACCATTATGACCTAGCCCATAGGCTGTCCACCAGTGTCAAGCAAATACATTTCGTCATTAGGAATAGAGTCATCATTCCTTTGTGGACTATTGCAAACAGTTTCTACCCATTTAAAGTATCTTGAGCAAAATGTTATGAACTCTTGTGTAATCTATCCTTCTGCCATTGATCCCTGTGGTTGTGTTTGATTACACACATATCCTTTTAACCATGCTAAGTACTTATAATTTGTCACTAATATATGATTTCTAAGGGGGGAAAATGATAAATAAAAAGCCATAAAATTTAAGGCGTTACCGCTATATAGGGCACATCTATATATAAAATATAAGCCTTCCAAGCTTTGTTTCCTCCGTCAAGTGAACAATCAGAAGCACCATAATGGTGAAAAAAACTAGGTGGGAACAGTTTCTCCATCTGACATTACGTAAGAACCAAATTGCTTTGTAGCTCGTCCAATTTAACATTCAGTTTTTTCACACATAATTCCTTCAAAAAAAAAAATTAGACAACTCACACACCAAATCTACAAGATTATCATCCTTAAAAGCTCGCAATGCAATTCGAAGTAAATCTTACATTCGAATATGACAATCATGGCTTTTCAAATTAAAAAACTTACACTCCTTCAAATTGACACATCAAGAGAATATTGTTTGTGTGTCCATCTGGTACCTTCAAGTGCTTCAAGAATTTTAGCAAGGAGGTTTTCTCATCAATAGACAAATTATAAGAAGCTACAAATAATTGATATCTGCCATTTGGTAACAAAAATGGGTGGAGCTCAGGCCTTATTTGCATTTGTTTAAGATCTTTGGTGGGCTTTCAAGTTGTCCTTGCTCTTCCCTTCCAAATCCAATAAAGTTCCTAACAAATTATCACAAATATTCTTTGCAATATGCATTATATCCGAATTATGACGAAGACAATTAAATTACCAATATTCAAGATCAAAGAATATGCTTCTTTTCTTCCATATTTGCTCTTTATCCCTCTCATCAACATTTCTATTGGTCTAGCCTTTCCCATATGTAAGCATAGTTCCCTCCAATTCTACAAGAACTTGATTCCCTGTTAATGAAGCTAGAGTGTTATCAAACTCTATATTTGCATCAAACCCATCCTTATCATATCAAAAAGGATGGTCTTCTAGTAACCATCTTTGATAAGCCATATAGCAGAACTTATGTCCATTTTTCCAGCCAAACTGATTGAGTTGCTTTTCCACAAGATGGATATGCAAAATGACTCTTCATACTCCACCCAAACAGATTAGCATATGCAGGAAAGTAATTTGTAGTACAGTAAAGAGCACCCTGCAATATAAACCTCATATTTGTGTATGCATCATGTGCATCTACACCGTGCCATAACTGCACTAACTCTTTAATCATTGGTTGAAGATATACATTGATGCCCATACCTGGGCCTTTTAACTGGGAATAATCATCGATAGTATAATTAAGGATTGTTTCATGCATGACCAAGGAGGCAAATTATATGGAATTAGCAAGACTGACCAAGTACTTTGTGTGCTATTGATAACACGAAAGGGATTAAACCCATCCCTAGCTAGGCCAAGCCTTATATTACGAGGATCGGATGTAAAATTAGGGTATTGTTCATCAAATTCCTTCCATGCCTTTGCATCTACAGGATGCCTCAAAATCCCATCCTTTGTACAATACTTATCATGTAAAATCATATCTTTAGCTATCTTGGATGATTTGTAAGGCCTAAGCAATCTAGGAATGAGAGGAAAATAGCATAATAAATTAGCTGGCAATTTCTTTTCATTATTCTTCCATCGTGAAGAATGACACTTGTAACGTGATTCTTATTGCTCCTTTTCACCGCAATACAATATGCACATTAGGATAGGCATGTCTTTTGTCATATTCAAAGCCTAAGTCCTTAACTAATTGCTTGCAATTGCTCCATGATGATGGGAATGGATCTATATGGGGAAAAGCAGAACTCAAAAGTTTGAGTGACATATTAAATGATTTAAGAAACCAACCATACATGCATTTCAAGTGGAGTAAGTGCAATAAAACAGAGAGTTTTGAAGTTTTTGAACCTTGATATAGCTCCTAGTCAACTTACTCTAGTAACCTCTCATATCTAGCATCTTTGTCTACCATGGAACTATCACCCTCATGTCCCTCATTCCCTAGCTCAACATTGTCTTCTTCATCCATATCACCCTCTTGATGAAACAATTGTTAGCTTCATGAAAGACAAAAAGGAGTTGGTCTATTGGTATATTTATCATGTTATAATTGGATCCACCTTAATCTTTAAATGTGCTATATTTCTAAGTGGATCTTGACATGCTAGCATTGCTTAATTGATTTCATATAAGGTGTCATAATATCTTTGAGATAGTTTAGTATTCAAATTCGAATATGTGATCTTTATGGTATTATATTTTGTGATTCAGATTTAATTATGAGCGTATGAGATAATATATGCCACATTATTAGGGATATATGCTTAACAAGATTTTAATTCGCCTTGATATTTGTTTAATAAGATCTTAGGGATCATGGATTGATTTGATGCTTGACACTTGATTTGGTAAGATTTTGGGAAATCAGTCATTCAACCGTTGATGGCTAGATTTGCTAAAACTGCAGGAACTTTAAGGGCTTGAACTGCTTTTCAAGGCCTTGAAATCTGCTGGGGTTGCTATTTCCTGATTTGGTTGCTACGGCTACTTACCAAAGCTTCTATCATTCTTGGCTATAAATATTGAAGAATCTTAAAGGCTGAGGTACAAGGAAGAACATAACATAAGAAGAAGGAGAGCTACACTTGCAAATCCAGAAGAAGACATTGAGAGAATTTGATACATCGAGCTTATATTAGCAAATTTATTATGTTTATTTACACCTTGTTATAAAGTGTATCTTGTTATCTTTCTTTGTATTAGGCTTGGTTGATTAGTCGTAGGGCCGTTTACCCAAGTACGGTTTAGGGAGTAGCGCATACGTTAGAACACCTATAGTTGTAGGGTCAACTAGTAGGTTGTACGATTAGTGAATTGAGTGTAATCGATCGACCTCATAAAAGAAACAGGTTCAAAATCTCATCGGCGAGGGGCGCCCGTGGGTAGAGGAGTAGGCGTGGCCAAACCTCTATAAATAGCATTTTTGTCTACATTTATTTTTCTGCATTTTTATTTTAAATATTTTCACTTTGATGATGATGCTATTCACCCTCCTCTAGAGTGATTTAACTATCCAAATCTATCCAGCAATTGGTATCAAAGAAGAAGCTATTATTTTAAGACTTGACCATCTGTAGCCAGATCCATGACTAGTTTAAATGCTTCTATCAATTGTCCTCTAATATTTGATGGAACTAATTTTTCTCTTTGGAAGTAGAGGTCGAAATCATTTATTAGATCCATCGATTTTGATTTTTGGGACATTATTTCGAATGGTCCTTTGTTATCAAGCCAAAGAGTCAATACACTCAAGATGAAAGAGATACTTAAGAAAAATTCTAGAGTTTTATATATTTTGCAATGTTCTCTAAATGATGAAATATTTAACCATGTTTGCTATTATGAGGCAGTTAAAGTTCTTTAGGGAAAATTCACATTACTATACTATGAAGAAACAAGCCAAGAAAATCCCAGTTCATCAAGAAGGGACAATATGCTTAGCAACTTGAGTGACGAAAAAGAGATTACTCATTTTTGTAGAATGGGAAATGAAGAAGTAGATTAGGATGCAAGTGACAATGATGATGATGATGCTTACACAAGTGATGATGAAAAAGAAGATGAGGAAATGGAATATGACATTCCGGATGAGGTATATGACTCTTTTCACAATTACTCTAAACGTAAGTTAATAAAAGTCTTACTTTATTATATTAGATGTCAAGAAAGCCACATTTTTATAATTAAAGATTTGAAGAAAAGAAATTTTGAATTGTCTCAAGAACATGTTAAATTTCTAAAATCAAATGATTTAGTGTCTAATGATTTAAAAAGTTTTCAAAAGAAAGTTGTCCTTCTTGAGAAAGAAAAAGATGAGCTCCCAGTGAAGTGTGCCGATCTTGAAAAAATTGTCTTAAATTTTTTAAAAGGAGAAGAAAATTTAAACAAAATTCTTGGCACACAAAAAACATCATTTGACAAAGAAGGAATCAATTTTAGTTTGTTCAATCGAAAGAAGTGCTATAGAAATTTCTTTGTTAAATCAACTTAATACAAAAGTAAGACTTCTATTATTTGCAATTATTGTTGCAAAACAGGACATATTTCAACTCATTTCCTATTAAACGAAGTGATCCTAGTAGCACACAAATTTGGATGCCAAACAAGGCCATACACTGTGGTAAATAATTACGACTGTGAAGCTGAATTTTCTAAATATATTTTGAGAAAGGTATGGGTTTGTTTTATAGGGCATTTTGCATCCACATGAGAATAAATATATGAAATTGCAAAATTGGATGTCTGCAAAATGTTGGAGTACTCATGAAAATTACTTTATGGTCCAAGGACATTGCAATAATAGGTAATTAGTTCAGTGCCCAGATTTCAAGGCCCTGAATGCAGTACAAGGCCTTGAACTGTAGGCAGAAACTGAAAATATTGGTGTGACTAAATCAAGGGCTTGAATTTCTATTTTAACAACATGAATAGAAATCAAAATTTGAATTCTTACCAAATGGAAGGAGATGTTATCTTTGCAAGATTTACTTCCTCTTTGAGAAAATTTGATTTTCAAATTTTTAAATTTAAAATTTCCTTAACTATGTTTGGAATGTGAGCATAATTAATATTCCATCATATTCTATGCTATTACGACATGTAATTATTTTTATGCTTAGATAATATTTTGCTATTGCTTGATTATTTTGCTATAACCTTGATTTATTCCTGAAGGGGGAGAATTTTTGGATTAATGTTTTTATATGTTGATATCCTGTAATGCTTATGAGAACATCGAGTTAATGCATAAAAATTAGGATATATTATTTAATCAAAATGTTAGTGTTTAATCTCTTATTGTAACACCCCGAATTTCTAATTTCTTTCTTTATTACTAGTATTAACCTATGTGATAGTGGAAAACCTAACTGGGGTGTTATTGTCATATTTCCTTCATGGAAATACCAGGCTTAGTATCAGCTAAAAATTAATGCAAAAGATTCTTTAATAATACCTCAGTTTAAAGATCCCAACCACAATTAAAGCAACTACTAAACAAAATCCATTGCAAGCTTCTTCTCAAAACAACTACTTGATTCAAACTATCAATTTAAACATTGGAGCCTCGCTCTAATTTTGGATCCCCAATCCCATGCACAAATACTTCACCTGAAAAAGAAAACATTTTACACCAATGAGGTAAACTCAATAACAATCAACCATAACAGTAAAGGTATGCACACAAATTTATTTTTGAAACATTTTAGGGGCAGGGAAGATAAACAGACCACACTTACACATTCTCAGTAGAAGTACACAACCATGCTAGTCTCTTTATAAATTTTCAGGTTCTTAAGGGTGAGCGATCCTACTGGGTGTCATAGCCTTCGGTTGGGTTTAATGCAGCTGCTTAACCTCAACCTGACCTACCGTCGACTTGGACTATTATCGCTTGACCATACCCTTGCCTACCATCAACAAGGACAGTTACCGCTTGTAATGCTCCCTAATTAAGCATGTGTCACTGCTTGCAATCACTATTCTGATTCCTTAATTTCAACTATGATCAGGGCGTTACTGCCATCCAAAAACGATAAGGCTTGAAGCATGATTACTAGAATTAACATAATTAGCCATAACTTCAGCCACACACACTCATACATGATCAAACCATAAATAATAAACTGTTATCCAACATAAAATTTATACACCATAGTAAAGCACTTCACCATATAATCTACACCTCCATCCACGGAAGAATTTAATATACAACTCCAACAATATGCACGTAATATATCACTGTTGGTCCATCCAGATTTCCTTGCTCAACTTATTTTCTTCGGTTGGTTGGCTAGCATGAGGGAAATTTACTGAGCATTTGCCTAAAATAAAACATGAAAAATATTTCGAACTGTAAGTCGAAGCTCAATACATGCATTTTTATATTGTTAAAAGATCTCTGCATAAATTGGTTGAGCACACGCTTTGCAATTCATTTTAACTTAAAACAATGAATGAGATGAATATAAACTGCGATTGCTAGTTATTATCTGATAGTAAACCCCTTGATACTATTACAATGTATGTATAGGTGTACACCTGCTAAGCCGATCAGGGGACCTAGCCTGAAACTGCACGGTAACAGAAGGGCAATGCCCTATAACTGATAACTGATAAGGCCACTAATTATGTGACAAATCACTGATTAAACTGATTCATTGATGTGCTTACCAAAACATTATAATTTTGATAAATACTTGCTAATTTTCAAAGATACAGGCAATGAACATGCCCCAAGTCTTTAAAATGCAATCTCACTTGATAATACATATGCACAATGAGAAACGATAGACTAGGCCTCGATTCTATTTAAGAAATATAGTTATAGGTATATGTAATTAGTAAACAACGCTGACTTTCATAATTTGTAACTGTAATAGAAATTCATTAAAAGGTAACCAAAACTCAAATAATTCAATAGAAGATAACTTGTACCAAAATGGATTGAAAACCAAAGGAATTAGGGTAATTTAATTCAAAGTGAAAAAATGTTAGAGTAAAACTAAACAAGGTAGAATAATTGAGATCATAAAAGAAAGGCTTTGATGGTTATAATTGATAATAGGTTTTTTTTTTTTTTTGGATATTTCTGAGATAGATAACAACGGTTTGAGGGCAATTGGAGTGGTGGTAGGTTCAGAATAACATCAAACACACTGGTTTGAAGCAACAAACATTAATCTTAAGTTATCAAACTCCTCACCTTTCCAATTTCATTGCACATGTCATACAGCTTAGTCTTCCAAACCAAATAAGCTTCTAAGTGCCATCAAAGTTGTTAACGATTCAAGGTTCCCCTCAGAAAATTCATAACTTTCACCCTTGACCTCAAATGGAGACCTAAAACCCCAATATGGAAAGCTTAATAAGTCCCTCAAAACTTTCATTCATAGTACAAAACCGAGGTACCACAAAAGGGGCTCTAAAATTGAGCTAAAACACAACTGTGCACAGCTCGGGTCTGTCCTGCACAGTCTTAGCAAAATAGCCATAATGTTTTTCACACAACTCGGAATAAAGTAATTCAAAAAGCATTTGAACGATAACTCACAGATCTATCTACCCACCAAAAATCATAACTTTTAGATAGGCTAAATAGTACCAGTTTAATTTCAAAGACAGCCCTATTTTGGGTTTGTTCACAACCCCACTATTCTTGTTTCCCCCCTTTTCTTCACATAATTTTCCTCTAAAATTACCCTTTAAGATCATTTAACAAAATCTTGTTTGTTCTCATCAGCTTAAAATTCATATTACTCAAAATCAGTACATGATCATCTTTACATGTTTTACAATCATTCTTTCCACAAAGATACTTAGAATGCTTCCATGACCTCACCCATTTGCACAAACAAATAAAGCAGCCTCCTTTAACTATTTGTTAGAATTTTTGTATTCCATTAATTTTGATAAAAACTCATTAACATCATTGATCAAGTCTATAATACATCCAAACCCCAAATTCCATATCAATGAACCCAAGTAAACCCACTTGATGCTAAATATTTAAGTAAATCATGCATGGCCATAAAACCCTAAATTATGTCACATACAAATTTCCATCCAAATCACTCTAAATGAGGAAAATAACATCATCAACATCTTTAAACTTATTTTTGATACTAGATCACAACGATTAAACAAACAAACACAAATCTAAACTCTCTTGATTCATACATGCTTGATCAAGCTCATGCTCAAACTCAACTCCACCATATCCAACATCCCCTAAATCAAAAAAATTTACATGATAACATTTATTTTAATTAGCATACCATGATCCATAAAAAAATAATCTATAAAAATCAAAATTAAACAAGATAAGGGTTAAAGATTACCTCACTTCGACCTTAGATTTTGAGAGATGGAAGTGATGTTTGGCGTTTGTGGGAGTTAAGGGGGTGGCGGCTGGTGACTGGGGTGGTGACTGACCAGTGCCTAGTGGCTGGGAGTGGTGGCAGCTATCAGAAATCAGCAGCAACAGGCACCAGGCAGACATAGGGGAAAGAGAAGAGGAAGAAAAGATAGATATGGCTTTGGCTAGATTTTCTTTTCTTACTTATCTTGTAAATTTGGTTGATATTTGTCCTTCCATAGAGTAACTTTTTGTTAATGATAATTAGGCATAATAATGGTGATTAACTTAATTTAATTCCACCAAAATTTTGGGCCACAATTTGAGCCCAAAATGAATTGGGTCGCAATTCAGGCCCAAATGAATTGGGCCAAACCTAATGAATTTGGGCCCAAATTTTTGCATGGTTAAAAATTAAATTTTATTGACATTATGAAAAATAATTTATCACCTAATCATATTTAGTAGGGCCTAATATCGATTCACCTGAAATTGTTGCGATAAATAAAACTTGAATTGCAAAGTGGGGCTCAAAATGAATTCTCCCAATCGGGATGATTAAATGAGATAAATGAATATAAAAAATTAATAATATGACTTAATTAAATAAATAAATATGATTTAGGACCGGGATATTATAGCCCTGCCCCCTTAAAGAGTTTCATCCTTGAACCTTATGAGCTTTGACAAAACATGTAAGTTTATCTTAAATAAGTATGGGTACTTGGCTATCACTTCTTCCTGAATTTCCCAAGTGGTTACTGAGCAAGTATGCTTTGCCCAAAGCATTTTGGTTAAAGATATCTACTTGATGCCTAGCTACTTAATCATGGGATCTAATGTCTGAACTGGGTGCTCTTCAAACGAGAGACCCTCTGTGACCACAATGGGTTTGGTTAAGAGAGTATGGTCAGGATCTGAAATGTACTGCCTGAGTTATGAGGTAAAGAACACAATATGCACGCGTTTGAGTTATATAGGCAGACCTAGTCGACAAGCTATGGGATCCAATCTTTCAATAAACTTGTATGGTCTAATAGATCTTGGCTTCAATTTAGTTCGCAATTTAACTTCCTTATACCCTTAGTTGGGAAAATTTTCAATAAAAACCTTATCATCTACTTGAAACTACAAGGATCTCCTTCTTTTATCGACATAGTTTTTCTGTTGGTTCCAATAATCTGTTTTCAAGAGTCTTCTGATATATGTCACCTCATTGAATGTTGAAGAAGATGTTCATGACCCAAAAGATGATTTTGTCGTCAATATTGGTGTCATTTTACCCTGATGTTTCGTGTAAATTTCTCTAGTAGTATTTTCACCACATCGAACGGTGGGAGTTCTATGTAAATGCAAATGTTGTCCTAGGTTGTGAAGTACTACAGTCTCAAACTTAAAAGAGTTGGATCCATTGATATTTTTAGATGCTTGCCCATATAACACCATTTGAACATTCAAGTTCTCAAGCCCTCTTGAGAGGTTCAACTGAGTAATGACTATATTGTTAAGGGTATGTTGTGCGTTCCTTGTTAGGGCATCTGCCACATTATTTGTCTTTTCTGGGTGATATTGGCTCTGTAAATTGTAATCTTTAAGCAATTTCAGTCAATGCCATTATCTCAGATTGAGCTTCTTATGAGTGAAAATATACTTCAGGCTTTGATGATCAATATAGATCTCACAGGTACTCCATACAAGTAATGTTTTCAAATTTTCAGTGTAAAAACTACAACCGCTAGTCCTGGGTAGGGTGATTTCTCTCATAAGGCTTGAACTGTTGGGAGGTATAAGCTATCACTTTATGTTCTTGCTAACTTTGTAGCTTCCTTCAACAAATTAGTCAGGGGAGACGGTCTTTGATAAATCCTTTCTGAAACTCGATAATACCCTGTCAAACCCAAAAAGTTTCTAATCTTAGCAACATTGGTGGGCCTTGGACACTCTGTAATTGCTTTCACCCTCTTCAAATCAACCTCAATCCCTTCCTTTGAAACCACATGTCTTAAAAATACCACTTCTTCTAACCAGAACTTATGTTTCTTATATTTGCTATGTAATTGATGTTCCCTCAAGGTCTGCAACACCATTCTCAAATGGGTAATGCGTTCAAGATACTGTCTATGAATGCCACCTCAAACTTGCCCAACTAGGGTCTAAAAACTCTATTCATAAGATTCATAAAGACCATGGGGGCATTTGTTAATCAAAAGGCATCACAATGAATTCATAGTGACCCAAACTTGATCCCAAATGCGGTTTGGGAATGTCTTCAGGTAAAATCTTAAGTTGATGGTATCCTGACCTCAAATAAATCTTGAAAAATACTCCTACTCTTTATAGTTGATCAGATAAACCATCTATTCGGGGCAATGGATATTTGTTCTTGTTGTTGATCTTATTTAGCTCTATGTAAATGACACATAACCTCAAGATTCCATCCTTCTTCTTTGCAAATAGAACTGGCCCACCCCTTGGTGATGCACTTAGCTCGGTAAATCCCTTTTATAATAGATCATCTAACTGAATCTTCAATTTTCTAAGCTTTATTAGCCCCATACAATATGGGGCTTTAGAGATAGGTGACTCACCAGGGATTAAGTCAATCTCAAAATCAATCTCTCTTTACGAGGTAGTCCCAATAACTCTTTAGGAAAACAACTCTAAATTCACAAACTACAGGGATCTTCTGCTTCTTCTTCTTATGGTTGAGTGTCAATAGCATAACACTAATACCCAATATATCCTTGACATAAGAGCTCACTTACTTTCATAACAAAATTTAAAGGACAAGGTATTTCCTCTCTTTACCCGTAAAACATATTTCTCTCTCTCGTTCATCCCTTGAAATAGTCTTAAGGTCTTCACAGTCTATCTTGAACCCATAAGTACACAACCAGCTTATTTCCAGAATGATATCAAAGTTTGATGAATCAAATTGAATCAAATCTCTGGGGAATACTACCAATAGTAATTGGGATAAATTTATAAGAGATGGGACACTCAACTCTGGAGTCATTGGGTAACTTGATTTTGTGATTGGTTTTTGTCTCCTTATTTTCAAGGTTCAGTTGCATGGCATATCAAGTGGATGTAAATGAATGAGTGACAACTAAATCAACCAATACATAAAATGGCTTTGAAATTGAAAAGAGAGTTCTAGTAACTACTGCACCAAAGGTGGTAGCTACTTTATTGCTCAACACATAAGCCCTTCATATTGCGGGCCTTGAAGGTGGGAGCTCTTATCTACAACCTTCAGTCTTTAGGGCAGGCAGCAATAAGGTGCTTTGACTATCACACCACGGGCATTTGTTGGTTCCCACTCGACACTTAGAAGTGGTGTGGTTAGTTCTTCCACATTTCCCACAGGGCTCTGCTAAGCCTACAGGACAACTCTTAGGAGGAGCGGGAAAATATTTCTTCTGGTTTATACTCTCGCTCGGAGCTCCCTATTTGGCCCACTTTCTCTTCTGATTAATCGGGTTCATTGCCCTCAATCTAGCCTTCACACGTTCCCCTTCAGCTGCTTGCTCATAAAACTCTTGATAGGTAAGGATTGGTTGACCCGCCAGCTAGTTGCGAATATAGAAAGCTAATCCCTCTTCAAATCTCCTTATCTTCAGTCTTACAAACTCCAAAACAAACCTAGATACTACCACTCATCTTTAATTCTATAAATTCTTTCTCTTTTTGCCGTTGGACCACAACTGAGTAGAATTTGGCTCTCAGTTCTTCTAGAAATCTATTCCAAGTGAGTTCAGGCCCTAAGAGCCTATCCTTAATAGTGTTATGCTAAATATCAGCTTCGGCAGTTAGGTAAAACATCCCAATGTTCATTTTTTTAATCTCTGGAACCTCCACTATTGTGAAAATCTTTTTCATCCCTCTAACCTATGCTTCTAGCTCCACTAGGTCATACTTTTCATCATATACTTTAGGGTTGCATCGCCACCCTATCTGCTAATTTATTGACTTTATGAGGAATTTCGGAAGGTGTTAGGGCCATTCATTTCATACGCTCAAATACCAAGGTCAGTTAATAGTTAGAGTTCCCATATTGCTAGCCAACTTAAGGGGAATTGAGGGCATTCCACTAAGGGTTATTGACACATTACGCAAAACTTAGTCACCTGACCACTGACCATGATCTGAATTTTCTTCTATGTGGGTTTCTGTATTGTTTTACACATATTTTGATATTATGATGATCCGTTCAGCTAAGTAATTCAGTCAACCAACTACAACCAACATATAAGTTACACATACACAATAGATACAACTAGCATGGCCCAAGTACTATTAAAAAACAACACAAAGCTTTATTAAATCATTGCCATAATTGCTTGCGTATAGACATATATATGGTTCCACAAAGAATATCACATCCAACTGACCACCTAAAGTCAACCTTTATACCTACCTCCTAACTAAAACTCTACTTAGCCCTAATAGACTAAGTCCGCCACATGTCCAGAAGTAGGCGGGACTGGTCAACACAATCGGAAAGACCTGTGTAACTATATGTAGTGTCATAATCTGCATTAATACATCTATCCAATTGGTAATACTACATACATATGGGCTCAACAAGTAATCTATCTGAGATATCAACATATAATATAAATCAATCTAATGATCCCTAGATGATCATAGTCTAGGTTAGACTTATCCCCAGGTTCCCTACCCAAGTTAAAACTATTATCTGAAGCACCAATCTTTGCATTCTCATCATCATGATCAAGCTGATGCTCCTCCAATTCTGGGTCCTTCTCGGAGTCTTCCATGAGGTCACCATCAGAGCTAAACTATGGTATATCGGGGAGATCTATAACAATGTGGACCTCATTTGATCCATCAGGCACAGGGATCCCTTCTCTAGGTCCCGATGACGTTGGGTTGTCTGGCGGCTGAGGAGTGCTCGGTGCAGGTGGTGATGATGGGACAGATACAAAGTGTAATGAAAATATATAATACAGAATGTCCATTTTATTCCCTCTTGGCTCAAACTCCTCCCTTAATAACAGCTCGGGGATAGTGTTAGCCCAAGCCTCATGAAACAGAAATGTAGGTTTGTCCCATCCCAAGGCTGAGGTCATCATAAAGTCATAATATCGGGTCCTAAACTCGACCCAAGGGCCAACTGTAGATAAGGTCCACAACAACCCATGTGCATGGACTATGGCACTATGAAACTCAGAAATGGGGTCTATATGTGGGCTATCGTACTAGCATATAGTAAAGAGATGTGAATTAGCCACAGAAGTACCTGACATCATATTCAATGCATATGTATCTATCTAACAAGGAGGAACATAAGTGAAGAACATGGGAGAGATAAACATGCATTTCTACTGTCATAAATCTCTAATGCCATAAATCTCTAATGATATATTAATAACCTTCACTAACCAACCTTCTCACCCTCTAATCTCTGCTCTCCATACTCCATATCCCATCAAAGAAATTCAACTGGCTTTGATACCAAAACTGTAGCGCCACCTAATTAAGTATGTGTCACTACTTGCAATCCCTATTCTGATTTCCTTAATTTCAACTGATAAACCCAATGATCGAGGCGTTACTGCCATCCAAAAAGCACAAGGCTTGAAGCATGACTACTAGAATTAACATAGTTAGGTATAGGTTCAGCCACACATATTTATACACGATCAAACCATAGATAATCAACTGTTATCCAACATAAGATTTACACACCACCGCAACGCAATTCACCATATAATCCACACCTCCGTCCATTAAAGAATTCAACACATGGCTCCAATAATATGCACGTAATATATCACTATTGATCCATCCAGATTTCCTTGCTTAACTTATTTTCTTCGGTTGGTTTGCTAGCATGAGGGTGATTCACGCACTACTAAAAATTAACTTTCTAACAACCATGTTTTAACAACCACATGTAAAACTCATTGTTAAAATGTACAACTAATGACAAAAATATTTTTTTGTCATTCAATTTGGCTGAAAGAAATCATCCTTCCACAATGAGTTAGAAAGACGTCGTTATTGCTTCTTCAAATACCATCATTAATACCATCTAGAGAAAATATGTACACTACAGTGGGAAAAAAAATCAAAATTAAAAATTTAATAAGTCATTCCCTCTTAAACTAAATCAATTAGAGTTAAAAGCTAAATAGTTTATGAAGGAATTCTCTCCCACACTACATCGATTAGAGTTAAAAACCAAGTTAAAATGTAGTAAGTTCATTAGGATCTTAGGGCTTCGCTCATTACCAAATTAAAACAAATTGTTCAATTGAATTCCTATACCATTAGAAGCCCTAAACCTAGAGAGAGCGCAAAACTTTTCAACACTACAGAACGTCGGCTTCCATTCCCTTGTGAATCTATTGATGAGTTTGTAATCAAATTCAGATTCAAATTTAGTGATTCACACGAAGCATAACTATGATCTTCTGAAGGAGCATAGGTTTTGCTGATTGTCTTATCCTTCTTATTTCCCTTCTTTCATCGTTCTATTAATAATTTGTAATGAAATCAAGCGATTGTGGCATGCCCTTCATTCACCAAGCTACACGGATCTGAATTTCTGAAATTGCACACTCTTTACTTGTAACCTCAAATTTCAGTCTATGGTGATTGTCGTCTGATCGAAGGTAAGCGGTACTACGATTCATTTGCTCTTTTCTTGATTCTCATGTTTGTCTTTCTAGCTTGTGCTGATTATGTTGAATTGAAGGCTAATACCGCATCTGTAACCGCCAAGTACCTCAACAACAGGGCTTAAGCAAGTGGTATCTCTCTTTGTATCCTCATTGCGAGTTTTAAGCTTTCTAATGTGATATTGTTTTGATCGTTCCATCTGGTTAGTGCAATTGGGAAACGATTTTGAAATTTTAGGCATAGAGTCCCAAACAAAACTGAGGATGGTCAGTTGTATATTTGCACAGAATCATTTTCGATCCATATAATAGAAACTTTATTAATCAATAGAATAGAATGTTCTTCGATTGCATTCTACAGGCTTGGGCTTAGAGAGCTAGTTGGAAAGATGAACCTGAACTATTTTATAGTTGCTCCCCTCTGCCATGTATCAAGTTACTTTTAAGTTAATTATGGAGTTATAGTCTCTCTGCTTTATTCTACAATTTATGTTTTTGGAGTCATCATTTCTATAAGTCTCTTATTTGTCCATGGGCAATGTGAAGTGCATTAAATTGTGCATAGATTGATTGAGAGTGGTATCTTGGGGAGCTCATGTGCACTTATCAATTGTATAGCAAAGCAAAGATAAACTGTGGTTGATCTCTTGCTTAGTTGCTTTTTCCTACGGATTCAAATAAAAAATGCTTGGAGCCCAAAATGAACAATGAGATTCCATTAACTCATCATGCAACTTCTGTTGATATGGCAGAGTCAAAGATGATGATTTCTTGATGAAGTTCGTTTGTGTCATTACAAGCAGATAGGTTGCTAGATTCATATGGAACCTAGAGGTTGGATTTCGTGCAATGCTTTCTAAACATCCATCATATAGGTTTTCACAATACATATATGATCTGTGGTTGTGAACTCGAAAATTTTTGTGACAGGGGTTCTAGATATCTCAAAAGTATGACCGAAGATGTCACTGATCATGTCACCAACTTAGCATGGAAGCCTAAGAGTTTAGCTATTGCCAATGTAACTTATAAAGTTATTGTTATTGTTGTCTAATTGGAACATCTTAGGTAGTTTCTTTAAAGGAGTGATTTTTAAGTCTAGTTTGCAAGGGTAAGAATTTGGTTGCTTTATTTTGTATGAACACAATTTAAGTTTTTAATTCAGTTTTTAATTCCTTGGCCTGTTATTCTTAAGGTAATTCACTTGCATAAACTTTTGGTGTAATTTGTAATGTCATTAACTCAGTGTTCTGGCTCTAGCAATTTCATTGCTTTTAGATAGGCCTTATTTTCTTATCTCGTCTTAACCAAGTTTGATGGTTTGAACAAATGGTGCCGGAAAAAGGTGGATTTGGAAATTGGCCTTATAAGAAAAAGATGTGTCCCCTCTAGACATTATGTTTGTGTTAGTTTTGGCCTCCCACTGTCTTGAAAAATGTAGAGTTGCAGTTTTAGTTGTAGTTTATAGGTTTGCATCTCTACAACAACCTGTTGTACATGTTGCTCATGTTGTTGGTGTGACTTTAGTATTTGGCTCTGCTTGTTGCAGCCTCTTGTGCCTCCTATGGAAACCTGTTGCTGTGGCTAGTGTGGTAGTAGCTAGCAGCTACTTGTCGAGATCACATTTAGACCTCATCTTATAGTCTCTGTAAATTGAACTAGAGATTTTCAAATTTTAATTCTAACACTTCCTCCTTTTTTGTAGGTGCTTGAATACACTGGATGATCAACACACTTCATTTTGTCCCCTACATTTTTAAGTCTTTTGATGTAATTGTATATATTTATGATTTACTTGAAGGAGTTTCTAGTAATAATTTTTTTTTTGTTTTCTTTTTCTGTTTTTAAGGAATAGGAGTTATCATCATATTTTATGTTTTTAGCAAATTTTTGCAAACTTATGTATTTAACTTGCAAAATAAAGTATATGTCAATTCAAGTTTGTTGTGATTAATGTTTTGCTGACTTAATTATTTACAAAGGCACCTGATCTAGAACCAATTGCACAAATAATACTATTCACGAAAAAAATGATCATAGCAAATTTACAATTGTAACTTTCAACAATAAGCAAACCTGTTTTAATAAATCTTTAGAAACAATGACAATGAAAAACATGTAATCAATGACTATGAATTTACGCTTTCTATTTCTGAGTTCTCATCTTACGGCAAAAAAATTGGTCGCTATTAATGTGTTAATCGTCCTTAAATAGTTCACTTACAACGATGACAGTTAGAGTCATCGTTGTCAATGATAACGACAAAATTATTCAGGTTATTGTTAAAATTATTAACGAAGGGACCAATACCAACAAACGACGACCAACAATTTTTTGGTTGTTCAAGCTTATAACGGCAGTAAATCATGCTTTTAACGACGAAATTTTTGGTCGTTAGAACCCCTTTTTCTAGTAGTGGCACTGAGTATTTGCCTAAAACAAAACATGAAAAATATTTCGAACTGTGAGTCGAAGCTCAGTACATGCATTTCTATATTGTTAAAAGATCTCTGCATAAATTGGTTGGGCACCTGCTTTGTAATTCATTTTAAGTTAAAACAGTTAATGAAATGAATGTCAACTGTAATTGCTAGTTATTATCTGATAGTGAACCCCTTGACACTGTTACAATCTATGGATATGTGTACGCCTGCCAAACCGATCGAGGGACCAGGCCTGAAGCCGCGCGGGTAACTAAAGTGCAATGTCCTGTAACCGATAACTAATAGGGTCACTAATTATCTGACCAATCACTGATTAAACTGATTCATTGATGTACACACCAAAACATTATAATTTTGATAAATACGCGCTAATTTTCCAAAGATACAGGCAATGAACATACCTAAATCCAATCTCACTTGATAATACCTATGCACAATAGGAGACGATAGACTAGGCCCCAATTCTATTTAAGAAATGTAATTCTAGGTATATGTAATTAGTAAACAGTGCTGACTTTCATTATTTGTAACTGTAATAGAAATTCAATAAAAGGTAACCATAACTCAAATAATTCAATAGAAGATAAGTTATACTAAAATGATTTGAAAGCTAAAGGAATTAGGGTAATTTAACTCAAAGTGAAATAATGTTAGAGTAAAACCGATCAAGGTAGAATAATTGAGATCATAAAAGAAAGGCTTTGATGGTTATAATTGATCACGGGGTTTTTTTTTTTTTTTTTTTGATATTTCTGAGATGGATAACAAAGGTTTGAGGGCAATTAGAGTAGTGGTAGGTTTAGAATAACATTAAACACATCGGTTTGGACCAACAAATATTGATCTTGAGTTATTAAACTCTCCATTTCTCCAATTTCATTGCACATGCCATACAACTTAGTTTTCCAAACTAAATAAACTTCTAAGTACCATCAAAGTTGTTACCGATTCAAGGTCCTCTTTAGAAAATTCATAACTTTCACACTTGACCTCAAATGGAGACCTAAAATCCCAATATGGAAAGCTTAAGTAGTCACTCAAAACTTTCATTCACAGTACAAAATCCAATTACCACAACGCGGGCTCCAAAATTGAGCTGAAACACAACTGTGCACAACTTGGGTCTATCTTATGTAGTCTTAGCAAAACAGCCATAACTTTTTTCACACAACTCGAAATGAAGTGATTCAAAAGGCATTTGAAAAATAACTCATAGATATATCTACCCACCAAAAATTATGATTTGTAGATGGGCCAAATAGTAGCAGTTTAATTGCAAAGAGAGACCTATTTCGGGTCTGCTCGCAACCCTACTATTCTTGTTTTCCCCTGTTTCTTCACATACTTTTCCTCTACAATCACCCTTTAAAATCATTTTAAAAAGCCTTGCTCATTCTCATCATCTTACCAAGCCATATTACTCAAAATCACCACAAGATCATCTTTGTATGTTTTACAATCACTCTTTCCATAAAAACACTTAGAATGTTTCCATAACCTCACCCATTTGCATAAACAAATAAAGCAACCTCCTTTAACTATTTGTTGGAATTTCATATTCCATCCATTTTGATGAAAACTCAATAACATTATTGATCAAGTCTATAATACATCCAAACCCAAAATTCCATCTCAATGAACCCAAATAAACTCACTTGATGCCAATGATTAAACTAAATCATGCATGGCCATAAAGCCCTAAATTATACCACATATAAATTTCCATCCAAATCACTCTAAATGAGTAAAATAAGATCACCAAGCATCTTTAAACTTATTTTTCATGCTAGATCACAACAATTAAACAAATAAACACAAATTCAAACTCTCTTGATTCATATATGCTTGATCAAGCTCTAGCTTAACTCCACCATATCCAACAACCCCTAAATCAATAAAATTTGCATAATGAAATTTATTTTAATCAACGTACCATGATCCATAAGCAAAGCATCCATAAAAACCAAAATTAAACAAGATAAGGGTTAGAGATTACTTCACTTAAAGCTTGGATTTTGGGAGATGGAGGTGATGTTTGGTGTTTGTGGGAGTTGAGGTTGGTGGTTGGTGTTGTGGCTGATCGGCGGCTGGTGGCTGGGAGTGGCACCAGCCACCAAAAATCAGCAATAGTAGGCGCTAGGCAGCTATGGGAGAAAGAGAAGAGGAAGAAAAGGAAGACATGGTTGTGGCTAAATTTTCCATTTTTACTTATCTTGATAAATTTGGCTGATATTTATCCTTTCATAAAGTAACTTTTTGTTAATGATAATTAGGCATAATGATGGTGATTAACTTAATTTAATTATACCAAAATTTTTGAGCCACAATTTGAGCCCAAAATGAATCGGGTCGCAATTCGGGCCCAAATGAATTGGGCCAAACTTAATGAATTTGGGCCCAAATTTTTGCATGGTTAAAAATTAAATTTTTATGACATTATGAAAAATAATTTATCACCTAATCATATTTACCAGGGCCTCATATCGATTCATCCAAAATTATTATGATGAATAAAACTTAAATTGTAAAGTGGGGCCCAAAATGAATTCCTCCAACCGGGATGATTAAATGAGATAAATAAATATGAATAATTAATAACATAGCTTAATTAAATAAATAAACATGATTTAGGGTCGGGCTATTATACAGCTAACATGGCCCACCTCCCAACAGGGCGCGTGGCTGCTCACATGCTCGCATGTTTACCAGGGAAAACTAATGGCCTTCAATAACATCAACATAGCTCATAGTCTCACCCATAAAGCCATTTATTTATACATCCATACTTGCTCCTAAATTAAAATCAACACGCACAATCCAACCCGACCCAATTCGATCCCTAAAGCTTTTCCACAATATATATGTTTTTCTTTACAACCAAGTCAGTTTAAATGCCCAAATGCACACTGATATAGCGAGATAACTCAACACAAGCCACACAACTATTTCCTTCCACTTTCAACCAGTAAAATCCATAATTTCATGTATAACAAAGACATTCAAAAATAGTCCTTACCATTCTCGTCAAACACATCATTCAAATAACTTCAAGGAAGGGTTAGGGCATGATTGTTATATGAAAATCCGTAAAATTATAGGCTCGGTTTCGTAATTGGGGCTAATGATCAACACCTGGACCAAAACAGCGTCCGCACTTAGTCCAAATCTTACAAACCACATCTACAGCCCATCCCTTGCTTAAAATATTTTTTCTACAATTTTTAGATACTCTTATGAATTTCCAAATGTAGTTATCCCAGTGTCTAGTGCAGGTCATAAATTTAGCCTAACTTCCAGAAGCCATAACTAGATCTGCCAACATCGAAACCTCGAGTTCTTGCCCATTCTAGACAGGTTAGTCCATCCCCTACAATTCCTACATTTGGCTTTTCTCAGAATCTATCCAACACTAGGTCGTTTTCCTCAACGAACCTACGTTGTCATAACTTACTCAATACAACTCCTATTCCCTTGATTCAAAAACTAGATTACTTAAAACATTGCAACACATCTACCCTAAACATTTCATACTTTTGGATTAGTACAACTCCATGGGAAAAGTTTTAAATTCAAGGCATATTCTAACCCAAGCCAGTGACATTCTGCCCAACCTTAACCCTAAAGTGTGCCCCCTTTTGGCTACATTTTTAATAACAACCAATCAACGATTAGCCATATCGATTCCAATGATCCTACAGCCCCGACTAATCCAAGTCATGCCAAGGTTTTTGATTTTAGCCAAAACAAAAATCAAACACGACTATTATGCTCACCTTGATTTGGTTTTTGGAAGAAGAGCGATTGAATTGTCACGCCCTTGAAGGTTAAAATTTAAAAAATCATAAAACTTGTGTTATAATTTGCACACTTGAATTCTTAACTCAAACCCATAAAATAGTGACAAGAACACAAAACAAAGGCTCTATCTTTTAGGTCTTGCATGCATGGGGTGCATGGGATGCATCCCACTTACCACAAGTAAGGAGAGAAGAGTGGAGTACCGGCTGCTGGTGGTTACCGGTGGCAGAAGGCAGTGGTGGTGCTCCAGAGGCGGTGGCCGGCTACTGTGGTGGTAGAGAGAGAGGGAAGTGGGATTAAGGGGAGAGTTACAGAAGTGAGGTTGAGAGAGGGGAGAGGCGTGAGCTTGTGGGAAAAAAAAGAGAGAATAAAAGAGGGGGGTAGCCGGCACCAGGGTAAAAGAAGGGGAAAAAATATAAAAAAAAGTCTTGGGCCAAAGATTAAATTTAGAGGAAAATTGATCCATTAGTAGATCCACAAAAAAAATTAAATATAATTAGTTAGATAAATATTTAAATCTAAGGAGGTAAATAATTAGTAAATCAAATAACAATAAATCGAGGGAATATAAAATGGAATAAAATTTTCAATCCATTCTTTTTATGAAATAAATAAAATTTTAAAGGAAATCATGGAGGGAAAGTCTTTCACATTGACTTGGATTATAAAGGTCAGTCCACATCACATGATTCCTCATATTGGATATCCGGGGTTTTACATACTACCCCACTTGAGAAAGTTTCTCCTCGAAACTTTAATAAACTGTGGTAAACACTATCATTATGAAAATGAATTTTCTGGATTTACATACTATCCCACTTAAGGAAGTTTCACCCCCAAAACTTATACGCACCTTATCATAGGAACAAGTGTGGGTATTTATCTCGCATCTCCTGTTCTAGTGCTGAGGTTGCTTCTGACATTTCGTGTTGGCCTAGAGGACCTTCAGCAAGGGTACTATCTTCCTATGAAGTTGTTTCCCTTACTGATCCAGGATCTACACCAGGTGTTCCTCATACGACAGGTCTTATTGAAGCCGTATGGGATCAGGCTCGATTACATGCGAGGAATCTGGGATACTTCCGTAGTTGTGACATATGGAATACATTATGCACCTTCGGAAGCTCAAGTGTCGATACGCTACCTCCCCAACCCTTTGTGTAACTGGGTATGGCGTGATGTACCTTGGGCTAAGCTTTTCGGCCATACCGAATCTTGCGATTCCCTTGGTTGTGGATACTCTGAGAAACACCTGATCTCCCACATAAAATTCTAAGGGCCTACGCCTTTGGTTGGTGTAGCTCTTTTGGCAACTCTAGGCAGCTCTTATCTGTTCCTGAATCACTCGAATCTTGTCAGTGGTAGCTTGAATCAATTCAGGTTCAATGGTCAGGGCCTCGTCGATTTCTTGCCAACAGAGCAAAGTTCTATACCTTCTCCCATATAATGCCTCATATAGGGCCATCCCAATACTTGTGTGGTGATTGTTGTTGTAGGAGAATTCGATTAGTGTCAGCTGTTCATCCCACGCTTTCTTGAAGTTCAGGGCACAAGCTCTCAGCATGTCTTCCAGCATCTGCATGGTGCGCTAAGTTTGCACATCCATGGCTAGGTGGAAGGCAGTACTGAAACGTATCAATGTTCCAAATGCCTCCTGTAGCTTCTGCCAGAAATCCGGCTGGAACCTAGCGTCTCGGTCTGACACTATGGAGCTGGGCACTTTGTGTAATCTCACTATCTCATTGAGGTATGCTCAGGCTAGCTGGTTTGGAGTCTAGGTATTTCTCATGGCTATGAAATGTGCTATTTTAGTGAATCGAAAATACCCAAATTGTGTTGTTCTTCCTCTGGGACAGGGACAAGCGTACCACAAAATCCATATACACTGAATCACCTTTTGACTTAGGGACATCTAACGGATGCAGAAGTCCCGCCTATCACTGCTATTCAATTTTCCCCCTTTGACAGGTTAAGCTCCTTGTCACATAGTCAGCTACTTCTTGCTTCATGTTGCTCCACCAGAATATCTGCTTCAGATCTTTGTACAATTTGTTTCCCCCTGGGTGCACAGAGTGTGGAGTATTGTGTCGTTCATCCAAAATCTTCTTCTTAAGTTCCTCCACTATGGGGAACACACCCGGTTATGGAACCTTATGGTACTATCCTCATGGATCACGGATCTGGGTGCTTTCTCCACCAATATCTCCTCCCTAATCTGTTCCAGTTGAGGGTCCGTAGCCTGTGCTGCACGGATTTCTTCTATGAGGATTGGTTGTGCTTCCATAGTGTAAAGCATAGACTTGGTTTCCAGGCTGATCACCTTAAGCTCTAACTTCCAGAACTCCTCACATAAGCCACTGGGTAGTGCCAACAAGCAGTTTAGTGTCGGGTACGGTCGGCGACTCAATACATCAACGACTACATTTACTTTTCCAGGTTGGTACTGGAAATGGACATTGTAGTCCTTCACGAATTCCAACCACCTTGTCTGCCTCAGATTCAAATCCTTTTACAAAAAGATGTATTTTAGACTTTGGCGGTCGGTGAAAACCTCGCAATGTACCCCGCATAGGTAATGCCTCCAAATCTTCAGCGCGAACACAACAGCTACTAATTCTAGATCATGAGTCAGGTGGTTCTACTTATGAGTCTTCAGTTGTCATGAGGCATAGGCTATAACACAATCCTCCTGCATCAGCACGCATCCCAACCCACTCCTGGACGTATCGCTATACACCACAAAATCCTAATCAATGGTAGGTAAGGCCAGTATAGGCGTACTCGTCAGTCTTTTTTGAAATTCTTGGAATGCTTCCTTGTATCCCTCGGTCCACTCATACTTAGTGGCCTTCCTTGCCAGGTTAGTGAGCGGGGTGGCGATCTTTGAGAAGTTCTGAATGAACCTACAATAGTACCCCGCCAAGCCTAAGAAACTCCTCACCTCTGTCGGATTCTTAGGCCGTGGCCACTTCGTTACAGCCTCTATCTTTTGAGGATCCACAAATACTCCCTCGTTAGATACCACATGCTCCAAAAATGGCACTTTACTCAACTAGAATTCACACTTTGTAAACTTGGCATATAACTCGTTCTTCCTCAGTATCTCTAAGGCGATCCTCAAGTGATTGGTATGATCCTCAGAAGTCCTTGAGTAGATCAGTATGTCATCTACAAACACCACTACAAACTGGTCCAGGTAAAGTTTGAAGACTCTATTATTAAGGTCCATGAACGCTGATGGGGCATTAGTGATCCCAAAGGGCATCACTATGAACTCATAATGCCTATAACGGGTGCAAAAGGCAATCTTAGGTATGTCTTTGTCGTTGATTTGGAGTTGGTGATACCTTGAACGAATGTTTATCTTAGAGTAGGTCCTCGCACCTCTGAGTTGGTCGAAGAGTTTATCTATCTTAGGCAAAGGGCAATGATTTGTGGCCATTATCTTGTCCAGTTCTCTATAGTCTATGCACAACCTCAGGGCTCCATCCTTCTTTTTCATGAACAATACCAGGGCTCGCCATGGGAACGTACTGGGCCAAATATAACCCTTTTGTAACAGCTTCTCTAGCTGTGTCTTTAACTCCTTAAGTTCTACTGGTGCTATTTGATAGGGCGCTGTAACACCCCTCTACCTTCCAGGGATGTCACACCACCAGGATTCCCCATGGGAGACCCCTAAGGCTCTTCCTCTACTGACTTTCTTTAAGATTCTACCTAACTCTAGTTTAGTTAGGGAATTTCTCGAAAAAAACTACAAGAGTTCCACCTATATTTGCGACGTTTCTAATGTTTTCATTATGAACTTTAGGGTACCTGTGACATTTTAACCAAAACTCAAAGTAAACTAGAAGTTCCCAGCGAGTCACACACTCACGGTTGAGGCTTAAGTCTTTACAAACACTTATTACAATAATTTACATAAGTTTACACCGCTAGAGCCACTACATGCTCGATTCATGCACTTCTTTAACCAAAACATTAATCCAGGCAGCTTCACCACATTGCATCATAGGTACACCTGCAAGGACGACTGGTAGACCTAGAAGGCAGGCAGTTCTTTCATTCATTCATCACCTGGGGGAAAAAAGGAAAAAGAAATGGAGTGAGCCACCACATGTTCAGTGAGTGTTCCTCCACTCCGTAAAACAAAATCATTACAAGCAATATTACTCATAATATTCACCTAACATGCAGTTAGAAATACTAACGTGGTATTAATCTACATATCACAGAACGTAG
The DNA here is from genome assembly GCA_029747015.1 of Carnegiea gigantea. Lineage (NCBI taxonomy): Eukaryota > Viridiplantae > Streptophyta > Magnoliopsida > Caryophyllales > Cactaceae > Carnegiea > Carnegiea gigantea. The sequence goes on along the minus strand of JAKOGI010000789.1, from coordinate 175,710 downwards.
ATTCTTGGCTAGACATTCAAGCATGATAGATTCTTGGTATCAAATAATGTTGGCATGTTAGGAAGTTGCTTACACATCTCGTGAATCTAAAACATAAACATTGGACACACTATCACTTACATACTCAATATGCACTTTTAAACGTCGTTGCGTGAGGTACTATGGGAAACATGGTCACACACTCTATTTGAAGTCACATCTTTCCATGCTTAGAAACCCTTTTTCGTTAGGCACATGTAGGAACTTCCTTTTTCTTCTTGGTAACCACTTTATTAAAAAAAAAAAAAAACAAAACATTTACAAGCAATACTACACATACTGACCATGCATTAACCAGTTATGTCTTATCAATCATCATATTAAGCTATATGACACCCCTGTAGGTTATTCACAAGTCAAACATTTAATCATTTGGGAGACACGCCTCCATTCATAGAACTTTTAACATACTATAAACTTTTTTTCTCAATTCGTGCACTTTGAATCAGACAGGTTTGATATAGAAAAGGATGAGGCCACATGATTTTAGAATCCATGTCCAAACATGCTTAAGAATCATTTCATTAAACATTCATTGAAAACTTTCTTTCTTTTATTAAAAGCATTTTCTTAACCTCTTGAGGCTTTTGTTCTTTTAAAAGAGATTTCATTTCGTATTGGTCGTACAACGACCCTTATGAGCTTTTCATACTTCATTCCATATGGCCTCTTAGGGCCCATAAAAACATTCTTTTCTTTCAAAACACTTGAAATGACAAGATACCAACTGCTTTTCTTTACTTATTAGGAAAATAGATCTGGCATAAGATCATTACAAGGTGCTGATTGGTTGAGATCTATTCTCAAACCCCATAGTGAGACCTAACGCTCACACTAAGCTCATACCCCCGGGATGGCTACATATAATATATCGGACCTTTACATTACCCTCGTCAGGGTCTCCTAGGGTCTTTTAGGACCAGGACTTATCCCCTAGGCTAACATCATTCATATCGTATCATATTGTCCGCAGTACATTATCTTAGCCAACTTAAAGTGTATGGGCCATAACGGCTAATAACTTTGTTGTTTCTTTTGGTAAAATCACTTCTCATACAACTCACACTTTTACAAAAATGTTTTAGGGATTTCCCCATTCAAGCAGGTTCACTTCCAAATACTGTTGGTGTAGCTAAAATAGGCCATTACTTGCTATTAATCATGGTTATTATTAGTTTGAAAACACGAGAAACGTTCTTTGTCAAATCACTACACTTTCACACATAATGCATCTTAGACATATAAAAGGGAAAGGGGTTTACACGTCTCACATTCAAACACTTCATAATCATTTCAACAACATAATGAGCCATACATGGCCTCGCAATCCATACGATTGCGGTTAATTCACAACCCAGGCTCCCTCCTCACAAGCACCATACCACAAGGACCTCGAACCACTCATAGTTCTTCCTCAAACCATCCAACTACCATCTCGGTTTCAATTTCACAATCTAGCATCCTAATCATTATGATATACTGAAAAGCGATACATAACTTATACAACTTACCAATGCTGGACTTACCGATTAAACAACTAACAATTAGTAGAGCGCTGCAACTAACGGTTATAACCATGCACATATATATATATATATATATATATATATATATATATATATATATATATATATATTATACACACATATATATATATATATATATATATATATATATATATATATATATATATATATACACACACATACATCTATATATATATATATATATATATATATATATATATATATATATATATATATACTATATATATATATATATATATATATATATATATATATATATATATATATATATATGTGTGTGTGTGTATGCATATAAGCATTCATACGAACTTAACTTGAAACGGACGTCTAATATGTTAGGTTAGACTAACTAAGTATGAAACATGATTGCATTCATGTATGGCAGTTAGGGGATGTAAACATGCTCAGTTCGTCATCCAAATACTATGTCTAAAGCTATTGTACAAGCATAATTCAACTGAATAGACAAGCGTTGATTCGGGCATTCATTCATTGACTCTAAGTTACATTTAGCCTATTACGTCATTTAAGCACATTACGTTTCACGGCGTTCGTCTATCACGCCATGGTTACTAAGCCAGCCTAATTATGTCATTCAAACTTAACATAAGTCTAGTCTCTATTTAAGCATGAAACGATTCACTATTTAGGCTAATATGGTCATTTGGACATAATATGATTCAAGCGTTTTACTAAGCATGCCTATTTATACCATTTAAGCTTAACATGAATCGAATCTTTTTTTAAGCATAAAAAAATTCACTTATTTAGGCTAATTGGTCATTTAGGCATAATACGATTCTAAGCTTTCGTTTATCATATCAATGTTACTATTCGAACCCATTTAGGTCATTTAGACATAATACGCTTTTAGGCATTGATTTACCATGTTGATGTTACTATTCGAGTCGACCTTTCAAACATGCTTAAACTTGCTTCTAAACATACATAACTTACTTCGAACCAAACTTTCAGGCACGTATTAACTGAATGTACAAAAATCGATTCTAAGCATTCATATTTCATTTCGAAACTATTAATTAGGTATGAGCTAACTAAACATGCTTGAATCGAGTATAAACAGGCATAATTCATTTCGAAGCTATTTTTCAAGCATGAACTAACTGAACTAACATACATCGATTCGAAGCGTCATTTGTTGTTACATTTTGAGCCTATTTAAGTCATTTTAGCATAATACGATTCTAGTTACTTTCAAGCAGCGATTTGGTACATAAATCGATTCGAACCAACTCAGGCATAGCTGAAAACATAGCTGCAGCCTATAAACAGATTCTGTACATTCCTAAGCCGAAATTAAAAACTGATTCGAGGCATGCATAGTTAACGGCAGGAAGCAACACTGTAGGTATACAATCCGGTTGGCATAAACGGGTATGACATCATCAGGCAACACATTTTCATTCCATTCTTGACATTTTTAACTACTTTAGCTAACCCTAATCTGACATGCAACATCAATATGCTGAAAACGTTTTTGAAAATAATAATAGCTTAGGAGGGGAGAAACACTTACTTGAAATTGCTTAATATCGAATTCAAACAACGGCGATTGAAGGCCTTAACCAACTGAACCCGAATCCTAGCCCGTGAGCTTGAGAATCCCAATCCCTAGCTTTTGATTTGGTGGTGTTTTTGGTTGATTTAGACCCAAATTTGGCCCCCAATTTATAGAGGAGGTCGTTTGGGGTGTGGGCTACCGGATCCCGGCATATGGGTGGCCGGTTTCAGGCCGGGAAGACGCGTGTCTTGGGTCGTCTTGGCCGTGAGAGGTGGGGGGCAACGGTTGGTGGTGTTCGGCGGTGCTTGTCGTGGGCTGAGGGGACCAGGCGTCCCTTTCTCTCGCCGGCAACAGGTGGCAGTCGGCGGTGACGCTAGACAGTGACCGGTGGCCCCAGAGAGAGAGAGAGAGAGGGGGAGAGAGAGAGAGAGAGAGAGAGAGAGAGCGTTAGAGGGGGAGAGGGGAGGTGGTGTCGGGGGTCTCGGGTTTCCTGAGACCCGACTTAGCCCCCCCTTTTTCTAATTTCTTTTTCATTTTTTTTGGGCTCAAATAACATAATTCAGCTAGGTTCCAGCCCTAAACTCGTTAGCGATTAGACTAAACTCGAGTTGAGACGTCCTACAATTAACATTTTAATTTAAACTTCGGGAATCGACTAAATAAAACGAAAATGATTTTAAAAACTCGGGTTAGCATCGATTCAATAAATTTATAAATAAGTAATGTTAATAATAATATAAATCATATAGTCGTTCTTTTTAATGAAATTAATCGTTAAAAACGCATACGGTTGACTTAACGCCCTTATTGAAAAATAATTTAAACGCAGATTTGTAAATTCAGCAACTAAAACAGTTAGTAGTAGTTGACTGAAGGTGCGGCTCTTACAGGCACCTTAGAGATGGGGGTGACTCCGGGTATTAGATCAATACAAAACTCTACTTCTCTAAAGGGTGGCATATCAGGAATCTCCTCTAGGAATACATCCAGGAATTCTCGCACTAGTGGAATGTCTTCGAGGGAGGATTCAACAACCTCAGTTTCCACTACGTTACATAAGAACCCCTCGCATCCTCTTTGTAACAACTTACGGGCTTTCATTACCGTGATCAGCTTCACTCCATGTCTCTAAGCCTTGCCTTTGTGTACTAGTTTCTCCCTATTGGGCCTTTTTAGGGCGATTCTTTGTTTTGAACAATCTATCTAAGCCCGATATTTTGCTAATCAATCCATCCCAAGGATGACCCCAAATCAGTCAACTCAAACCTATATAGGTCGGCCAGAAACTCATGCTCATACATTCGAATAGGGCAATCCTCATATAGTTCCTCACACCTTACTGTCTTTCCATCAGGGAGAATCACAAACCGTAGAGAGGGTTTATGGGTTAGAACTAACCCTAGTGTCTCAACTAGTTTAACATAAATAAAAGAGTGTGTAGCACCCGAATCAAACAAAACATGTACTGGTTGAGCTTGGATAAAAAAATGTACCTGTTACGACGTTTGGAGCATCCTCCGCTTCTTCCTTACGCATCATGTAAACTCTGCCCCCAGTGTTTCGCGGTGGTTGGTTGGGAGGTCTAGCTTGATTTTGCTTAGGTGTTCGGCCTTGATGATTTGGGTTAGCCGTCTGCCCACCCCTCTTCTGTAATACTTCCATGACCTTGGCTGACAGGAGGTAGGGGGATATGGGCAATCCCGGATGTAATGTTGAGGGCTCTCGTAGTGAAAACACCTCTTGACCAAACGACACTCCCGGGTGTAATGTCCTAGCTTCCCGCAAGCATTGTAGGTCACCTTAGGCTAAGTATTGGGGTACTGGCCTCCACGCACGTTGTTGTTGGAGTAATAGTTTCTAGGAGGCCTCTTGTACAGTCTTGTGAGTGGAAGTTTTCTCACTGACCTCCCTTCATCTTGATTCTACGCTGCTCATTGAAGTCATTCTTTCTCCCCTTCATCGCCCTCTCTACATTGACTACAGTATTGCACAAGTCTACGTAGGAGGTGTACTGATGCACCAACATCCTTTCCTTGATGTTAAGGTTGAGCTCGACCTTGAACCGGTTCATCTGGAGCCTCTCATCGGTTGCAGAGGCTGGGACGAAATGGGAAAGTTCCATAAATTTGGAGGCATACTCCAACACGCTCATTCCTCTTTGTTGCAGCTATATGAACTCATTCTCCTTCGCCTTCTGGAGGGACATGGGATAAAAATGTCGTTGATCAATTCCTTGAACCTTCTCCAGTTGTCTCTCGCATCGTGGCCTACCATAGATCAGCCTTGTCCTTCAAATAAAACACCACAAAGCCCACCTTCCACTCCTCAGGGTATTGGACGGCATCAAAAAACTTCTCCATGCCCCGAATCCAGTCCTCAGAGGTTCTGGGGTGAGGGATGCCATCGTAAATAGGTGGGTTGTAACACGTGAATCTTTTGAACATGTAGGAATTGTCCTCCTCAATCTTCCTCTGCTTAACCTCCATTAGCTTCTGCAGATGCTTGTTCTAGCGCTGCAGCTATTCCCCTTGCTTCTGTAGTAGCTCCAGCAGTAAGAGGTTAGTAAGTTCTACTCCAGTAGGTAGGTTGGTTTCATCTACCTAATTGTGAGCCCCATTCACATTCCTGAGGCGGAGGTCTTCCAACCGTTCCCTAAAGCTAGACATGGGAATCTCCGGGTTCACAGGGGTCCTTGCAATGGGGTGGGGTCTGGTTTGAGACTCATCATTGTTTCCCGCCATCCTGTTCGAGAAGTAAGCTGGGTTTAGTTTCTCTCCTAATAGTTCGCGACACATGTACTACTACAATTCAGTAAAACATCATATGCTACTAGATCATGCAAAATTTAACAGAGGTTTTTCAGTCATATCCACTTGTCACATTCACATGGTCTAGTTACTTCATCACACGCCTCATACACATCATATCGGCAACACATTCACGTAGTTCACATCATTCAAAAATAACGAACATTGGCATCCAAGTGACTTAAAAAAAATTTAATTGTATTGATTTTTAAACCATAAGCTTTCCATACTAATACTCTTCGTTACATAAATGCTCAATAATTTTATTAGTCTACAGTGGCTTAACAAAAGAACAAAAGGATAAACTAAACAACACAGTCCTAGAAGGTAAAACTTTTAAATCAACTATTAGCTTCTACTGGCCAGAGGCGTCCATTGGGTAGGTACACCAACACATCTGACCACATCTATCGCACTTCCAGCGGATGACCTCACGCTTGGGTTGCTCCTCAACTAGGTCTTCCTCTAGATCTTCCTCTATCAACTGTTCCTCTTATGGGTCCTCACCTTCTAAGGGTTCCTCCTCGGGTTCCTTATCTTCTAGAGGCTCTTCCTCCGGTTCTTCCTCACGGTATTCTTCCTCTATGAGGTTCTCCTCGGTATTATCCTCCTTTAAAGGTTCCTCCTCGGGGTCTTCCTCTAGATATTCCTCAGGGTCTTCTTCCTCCGTTGTGTCCTCCTTAGGATCATCCTCCTCTAAAGGTTCCTCCTCGGCGTATTCCCTAGGTCTTCCTCGGGTTTATACTCAACTGAGGGTTCCTCTCTAGGGTTTCCTTCTTCGATGGGTTCCTCCTCTAACTCATCCTCTCAACCTATAATCTCGTTTTCTCCTACCTACTCCTCATCCTTAATATCCTCCTCTACCGGTGGTGGCGGGGTGTCATCCTCAGTATCAGGGGTGGGAGGCTCATCATAGGAACCTATGTCAATGAGGCGGTCCACTAGCCCATCTAAATCCAACCCCATAGGCTCCCATTCACATAGACAACATCCACCGATGATGTGAAACGGCGTAGTTTTAGGGTGGAGCTCCTTAATTCTATAACACCACTGTAAGTCACTCGAAGGGGTCGAAAGGAAAAATAGGGCCTGGTCAAGATCAAATCTTAAGCAGTCATTTGGGATCCCCGATAGCCTCCTATAGATAAAAGTATGGATTCGCTCTAAGTGGCTTTCCAAGCTAACTCCAGGCATCTTCCCCATCCTCTCACAATGGCATAGCCGCCCATATATCCATAGTGGTGACTCAGGTTCATCCTATGCATTAATAGGTCTACATCAGATACATGATTACAAATAAGCAAGCATATACAGACATGCTCCCCTTTTTCCCCGTCCTGCACTCACGCTCCAAGTAGTCCTTAGATCTACAGGTTTTAATTTTTAATTTTTATTGCTGATTACAATCTTTTAGGTGAGCCTTCAGATCAGTCAACTTGGGCTCTGATACCACTTTGTAACATCCCGAATTTCCAATTCTTTTCTTTATTAGTAGTATTAACATATGTGGTAACGGAAAACCTAACTAGGGTGTTACCGCCATATTTTTTTCATGAAATACCAGGCTGAGTATCAACCAAAATATTAATGAAAATGATTCTTTAATAATACTTCAGTTTAAAGATCCCAACCACAATTAAAGCAACTACTAAACAAAATCCACTACAAGTTTCTTCTCAAAACAACTACTTGATTCAAACTATCAACTTAAACGGTGGAGCCTCGCTCCCCCAATTTCATACTTAAATACTTCACCTGAAAAATAAAACAATTTATAACAATGAGAAAAACTCAATAACAATCACCCATAACAGTAAAGGTGCGCACACAAATTATTTTTTAAAACATTTTACGGCCAGGGAAGACAAATAGAGCACACTTACATATTCTCAGTAGAAGCATACAGCCATATGAGTCTCTTTATAAATTTTCAGGTTCTTAAGGGTGAGCGACCCCATTGGGTCTTATGGCCTACGCTTGAGTTTAGCGCAACCGCTTAACCTTAACCTGGCCTACCGTCGACTTGGACAGTTACCGCTTAACCATACCCTGGCCTACCATCAACAAGGATGGTTACCACTAACGTGGCCCATGTCCCAATAGGGCACGTGGCCACTTACATGCATGCACTTTTACCCAGAGAAGGCTAAGAACCTTTAATAACATCAACATAGCTCACAGTCTCACCCATAAAGCTATTTATTTATATATTTATACTTGCTCTTAAATTTCAAATCAACACGCACATTCCCACCCGACCGAATTCGATCCTTAAAGCATTTCCACAATATATAGGTTTTTCTTTACAACACAATCAATCCAAATGCCCAAACGCACACTAATATAGCAAATAACTCAACACAAGCCACACAATTATTTCATTCCAGTTTCAACCAGTAAAATCCATAATTCCGCGTATAACAAAGACATTTAAAAATAGCCCTTATCATTCCCATCAAACACATTTTCCAAATAACTTTGGGGAAGGATTAGGGAATGATTGTTTCTTGAAAATCCATTAAATTACGGGCTCGATTTCTTAATTGGACCTAATAATTAGCACTTGGGCCAAATAGCGTCCACACTTAATCCAAATCTTAGAACCACACCTACAGCCCATTCCTCGCTTAAAATAATTTTTCTATAATTTTTAGACACTTTTAGGAATCTCCAAATGTGGTTATCCCAGTGTCCAGTGTAGGTTAGAAATTTAGCCTGATTCCAGAAGCCATAACTAGAGCTCGCGACATCGAAACCCCGAGTTCTTTCCCATTCTGGAAAGGTCATTCTATCTCCTACAATTCCCATGTTTTACATTTTCTCAGAATCTACCCAACACTAGGTTGCTTTCCTCAAAGTGCCTACACTATCACTGGCTACCTAGATCTAGACAGCCCTCAGTAAATTGGTCATAACTCACCCAATACAACTCCTATTCCATTGATTCAAAAACCAGATTTCTCAGAAAAGTCCATCTCATCTACCCTAAAATTTTCGTAATTTTTGGATTAGTAAAACTCCATGGGACAATGTTTAAAGTCAAGGCATATTCTACCCCTAGCTGGTGACATTCTGCCTAACGTTAACCCACATTTTTAATAACGACCAACCAACGATTACCCATATCGATTCCAACAATCCTACACCCCCCACTAATCCAAGTCAAGTTAAGGTTTTTGATTTTAGCCAAAATGAAAATCAAACTTGACTATTGTGCTCACCTTGATTTGGTTTTTGGAAGAAGAGCGATTGAATCATCACACCCTTGGAGATTAAAATCCGAAAAATTATAAAACTTGTGTTATAATTTGCACACTTGAATTCTTAACTCAAACCCATAAAATAGTGACGAGAACACAAAAAAAGGCTCTATCTTTTAGGTCTTGCGTGCATGGGATGCATGGGATGCATCCCACTTACCACAAGCAAGGAGGGAAGAGGAGAGTACCGACTGCTGGTGGTTACCGGCGGTAGAGGGCAGCGGTGGTGCTCTAGAGGCGGTAGCCGGATGCTGTAGTGGTAGAGAGAGAGGGGCGCGAGATTGAGGGAGAGAGAGAGAGAGACGTGAGGTTGTGGGGGAAAAAAGGAGAGCATAAAAGAGGGGGGTAGCCGACACTAGGGTAAAAGAGGGGGGAATTGGAAAAAAAAGTCCTGGGCCAAAGATTAAATTTAAAGAGAAATTGATCCATTAGTGAGTCCACCAAAAAAATTAAATATAACAAGGTAAATAAATATTTAAGTCTAGGGAGGTAAATACTTAGTAAATCAAATAACAAATGAATCGAGGTAATATAACCTGAATAAAATTTTCAATCCATTCTTTTTATGAAATAAATAAAATTTGAAAAGAAATCATGGAGGGAAAATCTTTCACATTGACTTAGATTATGAAGGTCGGTCCACATCACAAGATTCCTCATATTGAATTTTCAGGGTTTTACACTTATATTTTTTATGAGTGTCATAGATTAAGGGGGATCATCTTTCTGTGTGATAGATTTGTTAAAGAAGAGTTATATGTGTTTGCCATAATTTTTTATACGCTTTGTTTTTTCTTTCTCCTTCTTGTGCTACCATTTGATGAAATACAAAAAAGGGGAGGAGTATTTGGAAAGCTTTCATGGTGTCTTATTCAAAATTATATTGATAAGATATTTTTATTGACTTTTGTTTTTCATCAAAAAAGGGGAGATTGTCAGCTTCCTTAAGCTTACAATATATTTTATTAATATGTTTTGATAAAAGATAAAAACGGGTTGGTCTATTGGTATATTTATCATGTTATAATTGGATCCACCTTAATGTTTAAATGTGTTATATTTCTAAGTGGATATTGACATGCTAGTATGCTTAATTGATTTTATATGAGGTGTCATAATATCTTTGAGAGTGTTTAGTATTCAAATTTGAATATATGATCTTTATGATGTTATATTTTGTGATTCAAATTTGATTATGAGATTATGAGATAAGATATGCCACATTATTAGGGATATAGCTTAACAAGATTTTAATTTACCTTGATATTTGCTAAACAAGATTTTAAGGATCATGGATTGATTTGATGCTTGGCACTTAATTTGGTAACATTTTGGGAAATCAGTCATTTAACCATTGGTGGCCAAAATTGCTAAAATAGTACGAACTTTAAGGGCTTGAACTGCTTTTAAAGGCCTTGAAATCTATTGGAGATGCTATTTTCTAATTTGGTTGTAATGGCTACTTATTAAAGGTTCTATCATCCATGGCTACAAATATTGAAGCATCTTGAACGTTGACGTACAAGGAAAAACATAACATTAGAAGAAAAAGAGCTACACTTAAAAATCAAGAAGAAGGCGTTGAGAGAATTTGATACATCGAGCTTACATTGGCATATCAATTATGTTTATTTTCACCTTGTTATGAAGTGTATCTTGTTATCTTTCTTTGCATTGAGTTGGATTGATTAGTTGCAGGGCCTTCTACCTAAGTACGGTTTAGGAAGCAATGCGTACATTAGGACACCTATAGTTGTAAGGTCAAGTAGTAGGTTGTACGATTAGTGAATCGTGTGTAATCAACCGACCTAATTTAAAAAAAGGTTCAAAATCCAATCAGCGAGGGACGCCCGTGGGTTGAGGACTAGGCATGGCCGAACCTCTATAAATAGCATGTTTGCCCACATTTATTTTTCTGCATTTTTATTTTGATTATTTTTTAACTTTGATCATCACACTATTCACCACCCACTATGGTGATTTAACTAGCTACATCGAGCCAACAATGCCATTCCCATGATTTTAATGCACCCCAAAAACATTATTAAGTATTCTCATAGTATTAATGTCACCAAAAACATTTTCTGATTGGGTATTAGTAGTATTGTGGCCTTTGTCACAGAAAAATGAAGGATATCCAAAAAATTCCTCCCTATGATGCAGCCACTCTTTATAGTATGGCCAAAAACCATTAAACATAATATGGTGTGCCACCTCTTTTGTGAAGCAACAATTATGCCCAACTTTGCATTTATTGCAAGGGCAAACGATTAGTTTATTACCGCCACCATTGAAAAAAAAAAATTCCAAAAATGACTCAACCCGTTCCTATATTCAAGAGAAGTTCTATGCATATGAATCCAAACTTTATCCATTATAATTCTAATAGCCCACCTATAAGGTCATCACATAAGTCAATATAAGCATCATAACTAAACATTGGCAATCGATAAAGGAAGGGGGAGGAAAAATCACAAGATCACACAAATAGACCAAAATTATGCCCTTAGAGTATACTACCCCATAAGAACTAAACATATTTGAACCTCTAGCTACAAATTCAAGCATATTAGCTAGCCAAATACAAGCAGGAGCACAAAAGTTATGCATATTTTACCTACTAAACAGTGCATAAACTCAACAGTACAGAAAGAAAACTCATGATCATTAGAATCATCCACCCCAAGAGGCATCTGTGGAAGTAGAAGTACTTCTTAAAATTATCCGGGGATGTTTTGGCAAGGATTCAAACACCTCACTTGCCGTATTGCATATACAAGAAGTCAATGTTAAAGCAACGTGAGAATACAATTAACAGGAGAGAAACTCGATATTAATGGTCGAAGACACTAATCCGATGCTAGCCACACTACCAAAAACAGTAATTGAGGCAAAACTCAGCCATAGTAGCATTATAGCTCTTAGTTTCACGTAACATATTTCATCTTAATATCATACAGTGTTCAAATATGGTGTAGCTTCTTGGACATAAAGAACATTTGCTTAAGTAGTTATCTTTATCAATAGTCAGAAAAACATTTCTTAAAGTGTTACAGGGGCAATAATTCTTGTCATAAATATTAAACATGCTAAAGTCTCATGCAGCGAGTAGATGTATTCAGAGTTGTAACACATATTTACGCCCATAAACGCAATACAAAATGTAATTTTTTAATTAAATTTAGATTATTGTCTTTTATGATATCATTGATGACACATGATGTTCATGTATTCGTTTCTTCAAATATCATCATTCAGGGCATAATTGTATTCACTAATTTAAAAGATTTGTATTGATGTGTCTCAGAGTGCTTCATAAATTTTAGATGGTTTCTGCAAACTGCAAACATCAGCAGCCCCTCTCAACTAACACTTTTCTAGATCACAATTCCTCATCTGCTACTAGTAAGTTAAGCAAATTAAGGAATGTTAATTACTCTCAGTTAGCATGGGGTACAGTTTCACAAATCCACACCCAAAAGTAGTATAGAAAGACATAAAAAGAAATCAAACTCAAACAAAATTGAAAACTAAAATCTTTATAAAAAGAACTGTGTGTATGCCACCACCAAAAAAAAAAAAAAAAAAACAATCCAACAAGTGTGCTCAAACAAATAGAAACAACATATTCTCCTAAAAATTTAAGAACCAAACATCGTTGTGAACAAGCACATTACGACTTGCAGGACACATAGAACTGTAACTACATGAAAACAAAGGCAAAAAATTTTAGAAAGCTACAATGCAGACACCTTTAGATGTACCTAATAGTTCTTGAACTATGTCCAACAAGGACCACCAAATGTAATATATGTCATAACAGATCCTAAGGAAGAAGGCAGATGATTATGAAAACTAGCACTACTCATATTTTTAGTCCCTAACAATCCTTTATTCAGAGCTTGTTAAAATATTTAAACAACATGCCTGTAAGCATATCATAATAAGCCGTGATTATCTAAGATTCAATTTCTGGTTTTGTTGTCTACATTACATACTACTTAACTAATAACTCACATGAAAAAGAGGTCAATAGATCAGTTTGTTAATGAAAAACCATTCAAACATTTAACTTACAAATACGGACTACTAAAAATAATTAAATTGATTAATTGCTTAATTAAATTGTGTGATTATTCTTGTAAGGCTGTAACCAAGCAAAATAAGTTTTCTCAAGTATAACTCATATATTGAACAGTAAATGATAATAGTGACCTTGATGTTGGTATTGAACAACATGGTGAATTGGGCATAAAAGTGGAATCACGAGTCCAACAAACTAAGGAAAACAAAATGCTAATCCTAAAATCTTGTAGGCAATAGAGAGTTGCAAGTTAAGAGTGGACAACTTAGTCATGGATGTGGAGGATGATATAGGAAAGCAATTACAAGAAGTGCGTGCATGCTGCAATTCACCAGAAAGGTGTTGCTGCGGAGAGGAAAAGGTTGGGATTCGTAGAAGCAAAGAGGTTAAAGGCAAATGCGAGGTTCTATGAGTGCAAAACGCAGCTAAGTCTGTTTATACTCAGCGTGAGATGGAGAGAACAAAAAAGAAAGATTAGCTAGAAGATCGATTTTAAAGGGTAGTTAAATACGTAAAAGATATTTCTTTTTTCATGAGCCACATCATTGATTGTTGATTGAGACTTTCTTTCTCTTAAGTTCAATTTTATTGGGTGGTGGGTATGCTAAGAAATATAGAGCTAAACTTTTAAGGGAAAGAAAGAGTGCCAACTATTCCCCTCATGCCAGTACTAAGGTAATGCATGAGCACGCTGAGAATCTTGCAAGAAAATTAGCAAGGTAAAGACTTCTCTTACTTATTATGTATGGTTATGTGCCAATACTAAGATTGTGCCCCTAACAATATGCGGACTATTTGAAGTTAGAAACTTTGCAAGTCATTTTATACTTATGAGCACAAGGGAAATGAACATAATGGTGAAGTTTGGTAAGACCTTTTGTTAGGCAGTGTATATTGTTACTCTGGACTCCTTCAGATAATCACTAAAGGAGAACAATCTCCAATTGAAGCCATTCAATGAGTTTGGCTAGATGTTATTATTGATTCCTGAACCTAAAGTGTAGTTATAGCACTTGCATTGAAATGTATTCATTTAATCTCTACTGGGGCCTGTGCTATGATTTTAGCTGTTTCTTGCAGCTTCTGTGCCTCAAGTCTTCTAACTTTGGTATGATATATTTTAGCTCTCTTAGATGCTGGAGATGGTTTATCGAATTGAGAGGAACTATTATTCTTTAGCGAAAGCTTTTGAGGGCCTGAACATCAGTGAGAGATCAGTCAAGTCAATGCCTTCTGAGCAGCTAGCAGTCATGATCGGATCAGATGTGACTCTTAAGACTGTAAAATTATTGCTTAACTGGATAGAAGTCCATCTTGGAGTTTGGTCCTCTGCTGGGATGGAGAATATAGACCACCTTCTTGAACGTGTTGCTACTCCTAAATGTAAAGGTAATGTTGGCCATCCAGGCAGAAGCAGAGGACAAAAGAGGCTTGTTTCTGCAAAAAGGGGTCCTCCCAGCTACTGCAAACTATTAAGATATCCTATGAGGGTTGTCCTCTGTGCATATATGATATTGGGACATCCAGAAGCTGTACTTAGTCAGAAAGGGGTTCATAAGACATCTCTTACTGAGGCTGCTGTAAAGTTCATTCGGGAGTTTGAGTTGCTCATCAGGATTATTCTAGACGATAGCTATGCGAAATCCTTCGTAGGCTATGGTCATGTGACTTTCAGGTCACAGCTAAGGGCATTTGATAAAGCATGGCGCTTATATTTATATTGTTTTGTGGCATGGAAGGTTAAAAATGCTAAACTATTAGAGGAGCATTAGGTGAAGGCTGCTTGCTAATTGGAGCTATCAATGATGCATACATGTAAGCTAGCTCTTGATAGGGACACTGGTGATCTTACCCACGAATGAAGGCTATCTAGCAATAGGTGAGTATTAGACGCTTCTTCAACACTTTTTGGTGTCATATCACTTGAATATTGCCAATCAAACACTTTTAAAGGAGAAAGTACATAATCTGAGTGGTGATGATGGTATAGAATGCATAGAGAATGCTCTGTCTGATGTGGTGAATTGGTTTCCTTGAGGCTAATACAATGACAATTGGACCATAGTGGTTAAATCATTAAAAAAATCATGCTAATAAACACTCCACGAGACAGGGATAAGAACTTTGGCATTCTTCGCAATCTGTGTTAAGCTAGTAATTGATAGGGGGAAATAAAAGTGAATGCATGTAATAACTAGCTCAAAACATCGTCCATGTCATTGTCTTCCTTTATATGCCACGTTCTGTCAGCTCATCTGATGAATTGCCAAGAAACTGAAATTAACAAAATTTCTAATATGCTCCACTAGAGTCAAAGTATATTCAAATTCTTGTGTCGTACAAATAAGTGGGTATAGGTACGCTGTTTACTGGATTTGGGGATAGGGAAAAAGGAACCTTGTACCCTTAATGCTTAATAGATGCTCATCAATGTTAAGCTTTACAAATTAAGCTTACAATTAAACCAATCAATTGAGACAGCGAGAGAAATTCAATAATTTTAGAAATTTCATCACACAAATTGTATCAAAAAAACTCAATAACCTCCTCCCATGAAGTAGCTCAGAGTATGAGATATATTCACAATGTCAATTTCAAGTGATCAGTTCATCCATTCCAAGTAGTAGCTCGGTGTATGAGATCACCACAAGAAAAGAAGTAGCTACACACACTTATATAACCTCCTCCCGTGACTATATGTGCAGTAGGTTTTGACCATCATGCTTAAGTTAGACATAGATAGGGTATCAGTGTGGAAAATTTGCCATGCCTAATAATTGTGGTAGGTAGTGGAACACCCACCCTTATATAGATGGAAGATGACATCAACCTACCACACTTATAAGAGTATGCACCTTTTCCTCTGCTCATATCCCTATGCATATTACTCCCTAAGTACAATATTATTCCCTCACTTCCCGCACATATATGTGTGTGTTATGTATTTTGTAGCTAACTTTCAAACATTACATGCATAAAATAACTAATTTTGGCGGGAATCTCTTTTTTAGAAATTATATTAGAACATTTTTTTAGAAAATATAAATTGACTATTTTAGAAAACCTGTATAATTTATTTTTGACAATTTGATGTCATCAATATGTGTGTGTGTGTGTGTATGTGTGTGTATATATATGTATATATATACACACGCACACATAGAGAGCAAGAGAGAGAGAGAGAGAGATAGCCAAATATAAATATTACAAAATGTATGCTTGTGTAAAACTGGACTCACTATCATCATTTAAGATAAAAAAAAATATGCCGGTTAAGTATACAATGGAAAGTACGAGATCCATCCAAACAACTAATTCTAAATAGGTTTGAACATGCCAAAATATGGGTCCAGCACCAAAAGCTAAGTTTCTTTAAGATACATATGTATGACTATGATTGAAGATAATTAGTTACAAGTAGAGTGAATGGGATGGTGTACAACTCCTCAATCCCAAGTCGGCAGATCAAATAGGTCCATTGGTACCTCATTTTGTTATTCATTGACCCAGGTTTTAGCATGAAAACACCAAATCCATATATTAGAGGATAAGTGAAGAAAATAACACTATTAATAATGATCAAAAGATTAGAAAATTTTAAATGTGACATAAAATAGTGAAATAAATGACAATGCATAATAGCATGACAAGAAGATAATGAGGCTGTACAACAAGAAAAATCAAGGATTTGAATGCCAAAAATGTACAGCGTAATTGTATCTAAAGTTATAACAAATGCATATCATAGGGCAAAGAATGGAAGTTAGCATTATTGATTTATTTTCCTAACTTCCAACAATCAAGTATATAATTCATAGACACCTACCTATACATGGATGTGGTTAATGAAAAGGAGAGCATTCATCCTCCATTATTTGGAAATCTCAATATCAAAAAAAAAAAAAAAAAAAGCCTAGAAACAAAAACATCAAGATCTAACTTTCGGTAACCAAGGCATCAGACAATCAATAAAGCTAATTGAAGGCCACAATTAATTATTATCCAATATATAAGAAACACCCCCAAAACACAAGTAGCCTTCTACGACTTGTATATTCAGAGAAAATTCCTGAAATGTGAATCACTCATGCACAAACTCGAATAGGTATTGCATATCTTGAACACATATATACCCAAAGATTGAGAAACAAAAGAGAAATAAAGACAACAAATATTGCTAAATATTATGAACTCTAAGGTATGTGAATTGTAATAGCTCAAACCTAATTTACTTTAATTACTTTCATGTAATCAAGTTTAACAAAAATTGAGCGCACACACTTCAATTCAATTTTAAACTTACATGACTTGCAAGGCTCGAACGATGGTAACGGTTTCGCATCTAAATTTAATGTGCCCATTTAATTATATAATATTAAGGCAAACAGTAATTAACAATAAGAATTGAGAAGGAATATCTACATAAATGGTAAATCTTCATTGCAAAGTGCATATTTGGTTTTATTATTTAGTATACATAATTTGAGATAATTGGGTAAACAGCAGACAAATAAGTTGTTAGAGCTCTCAATTAAATATCTAATTTGTTAGTTAATAGAAAACAAATAGTTTTAAAGGAAATCCCAAAAAAGGAGAGCAAAAACAAAACACAAATGCATAAAATCAACAATAAGAAAAAAATATGGACAAGGCAAAAAGAAAGAGAAAAATGATCATTTTATACTTTGTATTGGCTAGATTCTCAAATCATCCGAAACCATTATTCTGTCTCCTCCACCCCTTGCTGCGGCCCCCTGATGGTCGACAAGCCTTACTGCGCCACCAGCTGCCGCTGCCCACCATCCTCATTGCACTTCCACTTACCCGCTTTATCTATTTTTTAAAGGTAAAATTCAAACCTCCTTAACCTCCTTTTCACATGTTTGATTTAATTTCTTAAATTGATGAAGTTATTGTATTTACTTGGATTTAGACAAATGTTTAAACACGAATTGGGCATTGATTTTTGATGACAGAGATTAAATGGAGTTAAGATTTGGGCGATTGATGAAGTCGAGGTTGTGGGTGATGCGGATTTGATGACTATGTTATGAGTTAAACTTATATTCAGCAAGTTATGGGTTCCCTTGTAAAATAATGGATTAGAAGTGTGAAAAGGGGGGAAATTGAATTTTTTGATTTTGTCCAAATTCAGCCACTGTTTGACTTTTAGGGAATTATTGCATTGGCCAAAAATTCTGAAAAATTTCCTATAGGTTCTCTATTATCTTTGGCAATTTCTTAAAAATTTTGATGAATTTGAGATATGTATTGTATGAGTTATGAAATTGCAATTAAAACCACCCTATTTTAGTGCATACTTTTAGCCACTGTTTTAATTTTTGTGGAGGAAGGGCTTGGAGGAAAATTTTAAAAATTTTACCGTAGACTACTCATACATTTTTTCAAAGTTCTTGTTAAATATCGTGAATTTTGGGTGTGTATTTTATAAATTGTGAAATTTTGAATGATACTGCTATTTTTAGGGAAGATTGGAGTTGATGGGTGAAGGTGGGTTTTCATACTAGAGGTGGGTAAGCTATAGGAGTGAACTCATATGGATCTTTTTGGTTTAATTCTGTTTAATGGAGCATTATTTGAGGTGTTCTATCATTCAACTGAGAAAATTTGTCAGTTTATGTTGTATTTTCAAATTGGTCGTAGATGAGCATTAAAGAGGTGGGAGTATGAACACTAGTTTGATGGCAATAAAGGAGGGAATTGGCAAAGTTTGAAACTTTAATCTAAATGTTTACATTTGGAAATTTATAATCAAGTGATAAATTGGGTTGAATTTTCTTTCTAATGAATAGATTGTGTATTGGTGATCGAGCATTAAGAAAGAGCTTTCTTGGTTGCTTTAATGCTCAATTGGAGGAAATGAAATAAAACATTTAGATTAGTGCTAATAACTAGTTAAGTCATGATCATACCTAACTTATTCAAGATGGTAACTATGGATTCGATTGGTTAATAGTGAAACATTGGTTATGATGTAGAAGCAAGAAAATGAAAATTGAGATTACATTCGAGTTAAATCGTGAATATCTTGCTGATACAAAATTGGCTAGTGAGAGAGCCATATTAAAATAAGGGAAACCCATACATTGTACTACTCAACCTTAACTCTTTTAGTAACAAAATACTAAGATCCAAAAGGATACATATTTAAATACTTGTAATTAGATTGGTTAACATAATTAATTAAATAATTATTAATTTTAAATAGCTAAGAAAAATATCAAGAGCATATTGTTGAATTACTAAGATCATGATAATGAACATTACATAACATTACTAATAATAACAAATCCATTTGGAACATAAGTGAGACCACTTTCGTCAGCTGTTGAGCTATTAATTAATATCCTGTAAGGGTGAGAACGATTTTAAAACCAGGTACGTTTAGTGCTTTACCCTTCAAAAGTTCACATGTCATTATAAATTCCAAAATCTTACAATATACATGTATTTAATGAATCATTTTCAAACACTGTTTTGCCACATAATCCAGTAGATCCACCAGTTATTAATTATTAGGACTTAGGCCCCTCAATTCACCTGTGCCACTTTAGTTCAAACATCTTGGTCAGCCTGAGAGAGGTGCACATATTCAATGATCGCATTTTACATATAAGCTCATAAATTGGAGTTCTAGTTTCAGATAATAACACTTAACAATTCTGATGTAATTCCCTCTCTCCATCATTTCGAACAAGAATGAATTGAGATGCGTACACTCATCGAAAGATGAATTTCTATCATTATAGTATAGGAGGTAATGTATTGACTTTCAACTTATGATTTGAGTGTTTGTATGTTTTAGTTTTTAGTTAAATAAATTGTGAAGTCCTTATCTGATAACACCAGAAAAGTGTAGAGACGGTCAATGAACTTTAGACAAGCATAGAGAGAGATCTCACAAAGTCAAGTGTCAACAAAAAGTAAGCTTTATAGGTTGCTGGACTTTCAGAGTCTGAGAACGTATAAATTGTGCATCATTTGCTTTTCTTGTATGCCAAAGTGTGTTGTAATGTTTATGATAAGTAAATAAATTAAGCCTTGTCCTCATTAGGATTGTGGTAATGTCCTAACCTCTTTCTTCCACGTTATAAGCCACTAAAATTCTGTTAATTAAGGTTAACCAAGTGATCACGAGTTAAGTGAGTACATTAAATATTGCATGTTAATCTAGGACAATAAATTAGTTTAACTACCTTAGATTTTATCTTAGCTAACTTTGCTTTTAAAGGGTTGCTACCTTCGTTAAATGTTATGAACTCTAAGGTACGTTGGTTTTTTATGGTGTACCCTCATGCCGTTCCAACTGTCTGATTCTTCTATGCATTTGTAGGGTGTTTTTCAACAAATAGTTTTAAATTGTTCTAATAACTCAGCCACCCATTTCCTTTGAACCATAACAATATGCCAATTAATTTCCAAAAACTCTTATTTTATCAGTTTGACTACTGGGATTACTCACCTTTCCATTGTACCTTCCACTCTGCAAGCTGAAACTGCAAGCATTCTACCTTATTGGCAATAGAGTAACACTACAGAGAGCTAATTGAGTCTCTCTCTCTCTCTCTCTCTCTTGTTCAAAATACCAAAACCTTTCACATTAAATGCCATTTTCTATGGAAAGTCCCTCTTTTTAGTATTCAACATATTCTGGGTAATGGCTCCTCTGAAGAAAAAACCAAAGAAATTGAAGACGGATTTGAAGAAATTGAAGAAGATGAAGAGTATTAATTTAGTTCCCATCAAACCCAGAGCAATTGAAACTAATTGGTGGGATGTGGTTTCTGCCGCAGAAGCTCCTCTACCCAGGTATTAAAAATCCTTCCCCTATTTACTCGGTAACAACCCAAGGATATTTGTCCCATGTACAACTCAAACATAAGGATATCTGCTATAACTACTTGAATAAAAACTTCACATTGATTAGAAGCCTCTATAACAATCCAAAATTTGAGTAGAATATACCAAGCAGGACTCACATCCAAAAATATTTGTCACAATTACATCGACTAAAGAGAAACAATTTTGAATCAAACCAAGTTGCTTGTTAGAAAGCCATTGCTATGATATGACCTAACTATTAGGTCACACAATACCATAATTATCACCAACTACAACATATGCCAGAGTCATTGAATTCCTCCATTGCAATTTCTTTTTTTCACTTGGGAATTAAAAATATGCTTATAATATTCCAATGGGAGAACCATTTAATCCATCAAGAAACCCATGAAATCTATGACACCCTAACCCATAATTACTTAATTAACTTTAAATATCTCAGCCTTAGCAATTAATCCTGTAGTAGAATGAGGACTAGAACATTACCGCCATCCTTTAGAGGACAAGGCTTCGTTACTTACATAAGGATCCCAATGTCTTTTATTTTACATTGAAATAAAATGGCATAGAATTTATGAACATGTAACTTAATTGAAAGTCCAATATCCGCAAAACATACTTGTCCCTGAACCCAAGACTTTATGAAATGTAACTGTGAGGTTGTCCAGATCCGCTAATCGACTTGTTGCTGTATTTCTGCTACTAGGTGTCTTAATGTTCCGTTATAGCACCTAGAGAAAAAATTACAAAGTGTTCTAGTAATGAGCCGAAGCTTGATATGTTTATCCTGTAAAACAAAAATAGAAATTAGGTTTTAAGTGAGTATGTGCACTTCAATTCATTTCAGTTCGAAATGAGGAGGGAGAGAGAAAATTGTATTAAAATTGTTACTAGTTATTATCTAAAAGTGAAACGTAAATTAATGAACTCATTTGTACAATGTGATTATTGAGTAGGGTGTACACCTCTCAAGCCGATTAGGAAGTCTGAGCTAAAGCCATGTGGGTGAATGGATGGGCCTAAGCCGTGAGAATTAATAATTGGTAAATCCACTTGATTATGGCAAAACATTACATGAAAATGATTCATTGAATAATTGCATATTATGAGATTTTGTTATTTGTAAATGATATGTGAATTTTTGAAGGGTACAGGTAGTACAAATACCTTGACATGAAGGTCTCTCGCGCCTCTTGAAAATATTTAATTGGTGGCTTGGCTGACGAAAGTGTCATCACTTCCGTTTTAAATGATTCTTTCAACATTAATTATCAAACCATTTTCCACATGATAAATTTTAAGCGAAGAGGTACGCACTTCTGTATATGTTGTATTTGTGAACAATATAAAAACATCTTTCTTTTCAAATCTCTGTTTAATTAGTAGGTTTCTTCTCATTTAAGCCCATTAATACATCAGCCTATTTAAAGGACTCCCTTATACGTATAGTTGCCTTCCATGTTATTCCATATCATTTTATTAAATTATTTATTCATTTTCGTCAGGGGCTCTTAATTTGTATTAAGGTACCACCACGAGTTCTTTTATTCAGTATGGTCTTCAGTATGTTTTTTCATTATTATTATTACTACTACTACTACTTAGCTGCATTTCAACATAGTGTAATACTTCTGTAAAACATCATATTGAAAGTTATTTATTAAAGAAGTCTAAGCAAATTTCACTCATTATTTATCTTTTCAAGTTATGGGCAATCACTCATATATACTAATTAAAATTTAAAATAGTAAACCTTATCTATGTTATTAATAGATGTAGTTGACCTTAGGAGTCTAGTTAAGCATTCCCCAACTACCATCCGCCCTTCTCACCCCTTTTGTTTGACAACTGCAAACTAAGTGAAAGAGAATTATCTCCTAATCATTATTAATACTTAGTCTATGCCGAAAATATGGTCCAACTTGTAACTTCATCTTTGAAATTATAATTCTGCATATTTACTTAAAAAAATGAACTTTTCCATTTTCTACCTTTCTCCCTCCTTCAACCTAATAGTTCTCATCTTCCTCTACAAGCCCATCAACGGACATACCCTAACACAACATCAATCAGCAGATTTCTTACAAATTAATGGCAAGTTATTATGAGTTTTATTTATCCACCCAAATTTAGGAGCTCAAAACCACAGTTCACAGTCAATTCAACCCATGTCAATTCAAGTTCCAAGAACCTCTATCTGCTCAAACCCAGAAATCATAATGATGAAACCTCAAATTCACAGCCCAAACACTCATCTTGGACAAAAGGATACGTAGGTTTGTCATACTATACTAGAAGGATATGAGAAGGTGTTGAGTTTTTTTACTTAGAAGAACATGGAGAATTGCCAAGACTAAGTTTGGTGGTCACTCTAAGGCTAGGCTCCAACCACAATTTATTACGTATAATTGGGTGGACATCTCAATTGTCTACTCGGGCCCCCG
Organism: Carnegiea gigantea; assembly: GCA_029747015.1. NCBI lineage: Eukaryota > Viridiplantae > Streptophyta > Magnoliopsida > Caryophyllales > Cactaceae > Carnegiea > Carnegiea gigantea. Next base: position 152,144 of record JAKOGI010000789.1, on the reverse strand, counting down.
AGCCCACATTTGCGGTTTTTAGTCCAGCAACTGTCCAACACATCTTTCCTTTCTTTTTTTTTTTTAAAAAAAAGAGGAAATCCATGCTTCTCAGCTTTTAGAAATCACGGTTTGATTCTCCCCACAGTTGATTTCTCTTTGGCGCTTTGATTACTTTACAGCAATTATTCAATGGCTAGGTTTGATCTTAACGTAGCTATTGATGTTGAATATTCATCAAACACGAATTCTTCATCAGGTTTGATATCAATTTTTTAATCTCTATTTTTGTGTTCGGGGTTAGAGATTGTGTACGTTAAATTTGCATTTTTATGAGTTAATTTTGAGATTTTTGGACTGGATTGCATTTATTGTTGTGATGTCATGTTCTAAAAATATAATGCAATTGTTGGTTTGAATATATGGTTGGTTTTTGCGATTAGTTGTTCTGGACTTTTGGTAGAATGTTTGGTTGGTGTTTTGGGTTGTGTATTGTGTGCATAGTCATTAAGATACAAGTGAAAAATGTTTTTTCATTTAATGCTTGAATATACTTCATTGTATGTAAATTTTAGTTTGTGACATAAGAGAAACAACTCACCATTATGAGTTATGTGCTCATTAAATGTAATCGTTGGCTCACTAAAGAAATACATTTAGCTCACTGGATTCAGCTTGTACTCAGAATCAAAAATCAGTTTGGGCTACTACATGTAATCAGTATAATTAGTTTTGTACATGTTAGTAAAAGAATAGCTGACTATAATCAATATAGCTCACTATAAAGAGTGTGTTGTCTTATATTACAGAGCAGTTTTTTGCTCACTAAAAGAAAAGTTTAGCTTACTAGTATTTAACTTTGTGCTCACCAGTTTTGCAATATAGCTCACCATAAATATCATGGTTATTTTACCAGATGATACTTTTATTATTGCTATGTACACATGAGAAACAATAGCTCACCACTATGAGTTATGTGCTCACTAAATATAGTCATTGGCTCAATAAAGAAATACATATAGCTCACAAGGATTAAGCAATTATAAATCGGTTCTATGCTCACTAAATGCAATCACTATAATCAATCTTGTGACCAACATGGGAAATAATATCTCACTATATTCAGCACAGCTCACTTTAAAAAATTTGTTGTTTTCCACTACAGAGCAGTTTTCTGCTTCCTAAAACAAACATTTGGCTCACTGGAATGAAGTTTGTGCTCATCAATTATGCATTATAGCTCACCATAAAAATCATGTTGTTATTGCAGATGATACTTCATTTTTGCCATCTACATTAGATCATTCTGTTGCTGAGGCTGTTGATGTTGATGATTATGTTAGAGTTTTGTGTAATCCTACTGGTGTTTCAAAAGGCAAAGAGGTGGCTTCTGATGATGGTAATATTGTTGGTGGTATGTTTAATTGTATTGTAATTGATAAGAACAAATGTGTAGATGATGATGAATGTGTTGTTAAAGTGAAGGAAGCTGATGAATAAGAACTGATTGGTAAAAGGGTCAGTTCTATAGATGTAGCATTTGAGGTATACAATGAGTATGCTTTTCGCAAGGTTTTGTCCATTAGATGTGACAAGTTGCAGAGAAGAGAGGGTTCACAAGAGGTTCATTTGAGGGAGTTTTGTTGCAGTAAATAAAGTGTTAAAAGGTGTCCTGGGAAAAAAGATAAAACATTTATAAGACGGAGCTAGAGGTGCAATTGTAAAGTTAGGGATATTTTTTACATTCAATCTAATGGGGAATGGGTTTGTAAGAAGCCTGACATGATTTATAATCATGAATTGCTTTTGGAAGGTGAGGTTCATAAGTTGAGGTCACATAAAAAAAGTCAAGAAAGCTCATGTTGATTTTTCCCAAAAGATGAGAAGAAATAGTATAAAAGTTTCCCATGCTTATCAGCTTCTAAGAAATGAGGCCGGGGGTTCGCCATTACTCAGATTTAGTGAAAGGGATGCCTACAATAGTGTTGTAAATGAAGTTAAGAAGACTTTAGACGGGGGCGATGCCAATTATTTGATGTCTGCTTTAGAAACTAGGTGTGTCAACGAGTAAGATTTTTTTTATGAGTTTAAATCGGATGAGGATGATTGTTTAATGAGCTTCTTTTAGAGAGATTTACAAATGAAATGTGATTACTTGTTGTTTAGTGATCTCCTTGTATTTGACATGACAAATAGTACTAACCGTTATGAGATGATATGCGCACCTTTTATTTCTATGAATCATCATGCGAAGAATGTTATGGTGGGATGAAGATTTTTAATGAATGAGAAGACTGAGAGCTTTGTTTGGTTATTTGAAACATTTTTAGAAGCTATGCATAATGTGCAGTTGAAAATTATGATGACGGACCAAGGATTTTCTATTGCAAATGCTATTGAAAAGGTCTTCCCCTTTGCAACGCATATGTTGTATACTTGGCACATCTTAGAGAATTCAAAAAAGAATATTGGTCATCTTCGGGTTTCCGGTGGATTTGTTGATAAGTTTGACCATGTTATGATGATATGTGATACAGAAGCAGAGTTTAATTTTTGTTGGCAGAGGTGAGCCTCTTTTGTTTTCTATTTATTAATGTGCTCAACAAGTTATTACTTTCTGCTCATTAATTATTAGCTTCTGCTCACCAAGGTTATATGTGTTTGCTCATTATATTATGCCTTCTGCTCACCAAGGTCACATATTTCTGCTCACTAACTTATTCCTTTCTACTCACTATTTTTTGTGTGTTAGGCTAGTTGAAGAGTATAAATGTGCCGAAAATGTTTGGTTGGTTAGATTGTATCGGTTGAAAGAAAAATGGTATCCAGCATTTTGTGAGGATGTTTTCTCTAGTGGCATTTTATCGTCACAGAGAAGTTAGTTTACAAATGCTTCTTTGTCAAAGAGAGTCAATGCCGCGTGTGGGTTGTTTGATTTTTACAATATATTCTGTAACATTGTTACTGAGTGGAGGATTAAGGAGAAGGATGAGAATGTGAAAAGTAAGGATGGATCCCCCGATATGTACTTGTCACATGTTAGCATTTTGTAGCATGCTTTGAAGATATATACGAATAACTTGTACAAAGTATTTGAGAATGAATACATTAAAAGGGAAGGGTGTTGTCAAGATCTTCTTAACTCAAGTGAAACCCACTACAGTACAGAGCATACATATGTTGTGTATAAGAACCGCCTTTCGAAGAAGTTTGAGTTTGCAGTTAGGTTTAAACTTCCAGACCAAAATATTGTGTCTGACTATAAAAAGCACAATGAGAGTGGTAACTAGACCCCCCAGGTTGTAGAAGAAGCTCCAAGTGGTAATGTAGTTGGTGTTCCTGGTTCCATATGGTGGGTTCAAATGGATAGGCAGTTTGAGGCATTGCTTTTTGCAAGTGAATCAAATACCCAAGCAAGAAAGCTATATGAAGAAGATTTTGCCAAGTTAAAGGCTAAAGTTGGTGTTGTTGTGGGTTCAATTTATGTTTCTAACACCGAAAATGATCAAAAGTCTAGTGCTGGTAATAAAATCATTGATAACTCTAAAGGTTCTCGAAAGAATGGTGAAATGGATATAAGGAGGAAGAGTACATAGGAGAAGATATCAAACATTATAAGATCAAGGAAGGCATGGTTTTCTTCAAGGAATGGAGGAGATGTATCTCAACCTCAGGTTAAATTCTATTGATAATCTCAGTGATTAAGTTACATTTCTTATGGTAACATCTTTTTGGAGTTTACTGAGTTTGCTGCTAAGACCAGTAGAAATATTATGTGTTTTGGCTCACTAAAAGTATTAATATGCTCACTAATATAGTGTGTCTGCTCACCAAAAATACATATTGGCTCACTACATTTTTAGTTCTCACACTATTAGTCTTACAAGTTCCACTCACTACATTTATACGTTGGCTCACTAAATATATGTATATGCTCACTAAAAATATGTGTTTCCTACGATGGTTTAGGTTGTGGCTGCAGGTTCATCTAATCCAGCAAGTGCATCTAATCTAGCAATAGATTTTAATGAAATGTATAGGGTCTGTAGCTTGATTTTTGATGAAAGGTTGAGGCAACCAAATGTGGATAGGATTCCTACCAATCAGTTGAATCCTACTTCTGAAGCTCCTAGCATTCAAGGGTAATACGCTCACTAATATAGTATATCTGCTCACTAAAAGTATATATTAGCTCACTAATATAGTGTATCTACTCACTACATTTATACTTTAGCTCACCAAAGATATGTATATGCTAATCTATTTTGCGCAACAAGTTACCTGGGAATCAAGCATGAAATTTTAGTATGATCATATGCTTTTTATTTTCTATGTGTTTATGGTTTTGTATCATGCTCTGTAACAATTATATTTTGCTGATTATAAGTAATGTGGGTTGTGCAGGTTCGAGGACGGGGCATTGGCTTCTAGCATTAATGAAGTTTTTTACATCTAGCGCATTTAACAGTTTTTTTTTAAACAAAATTTCAAATGTAAATTTGTATTTTGATTAATAAATTCTGAACTTGTATTTTTATTCATTATGATGTTTTCATTTTTTGGTGATATGATGTGATGAGAAATTTTTTTAATTTGAAAATTAAGTAAATCATGTTGAATAATTCTGAAGTTTATAATAGGGTGAATACTTTTGAAACTTATAATAGGTTGCTCACTGCTGAAGATTCATAGCTCACTAGTTTCATCTATTAGCTCACTATATTTTACAAAACTATTTTCATCTTTTTGATGATTTAACATTATTAAAGTATAGCATTCTATGACAATGACATTTTGTACACTTTAATATTTGATTCATTTATGGAAAAATACATGTGCATCAATGTATTCTCTTGGACGCATGGTTGACATGTAATACAGATTTGCAACATGTGTTTCGATATCAAACAATTCTTCACTGATTTCGTATAAAAAGGAGAAAAAAACTATAAGTATATATTCATTATAATTTAAGTGTTTGCAGGTGTTTTTTATGTGGCAGTTTTGTGCTTGCTTTGAATCAATGTCCTCTAATAGATGGAATATATAATTAGTAATGAACTTTTCTTGGGCTAACAACTCCCCTATAATCTTTGTTATTCTCTGCACAAAAGGAGAGCAGAAGGGTTCTATCATTGGCCCTTTCTCTCTCCTCGGTTGATGCCTTGCCTTCTTAATGTGTTCTTCTTCTGCAAAAGATTATATCAGATTTGATGATAATATAGCTCACTTAATACATAACATGGGTGAGTGCTCACTAAAATTGATGTTTTGCTCACTAACATATACGTTCTGCTCAGTAAAATTTAACTTCCACTCAGTGACAATGGACACCAGCTCACTTTTAAAAAAAAAAAAAATGTTCACTACCAACAAAGTTCTCTTTGCTTGTTCTTAGAGCCATCTAAAAGTGATGTGTTCTCATAAGATGTATCATTCTAGCTTACTGTAACATAAATTGTCATTTATCAACAACTTGTCTATAATTCACTAAAAAGTATGTTCTGTTCACTAAAAGTAACAATCTGCTCACTGAAAATCCCTACCAGCTTTATATGTTGTTTTCTTTTTACCATCTTCTCTGCCAAGAAATGTTTGCTTTGTTTGCTCTCCTTCACTTATTTTTTGCCTTTCTTATTGCTCTATTTGTGTTTCTGAAATTGGTGGTGGTGTGTTTCAGATGATTCATGTGGTGGTTGCGTCCCAAGAGTCTACGATGGGTGTTGTGGTGGGCAGGATGGTGGTGTCTGAAGTGTTTTTTGGGTGGGGAGGGTGGTGTTGTCTGATGTGTCTATGTAGGGGGGAGGGTGGTGGTGTTTGATGTGTTTTTACAGGGGGGAGGGTGGTGGTGTATGATGTGTCTTTGTAGAGGGGAGGGTAGTGGTGCCTAATATGTTTTTACAGGGTTGAGGGTGGTGGTGTCTTATGTGTCTCTAGAGGGGAGGGTGGTGGTGCCTAATCTATTCTTGCAGTGAGGGATGGTGGTGGTGTGTGAAGTGGTGCTAGTAGTGCTGGTAGTGCTGCCGTGCCTTGATGAAGGACTTTTACTTCTTACACTTTTGGCTTTCTGGTTGCCGGTCTTTTGTTACCTTACAAAAGCATTCTCCAATTTAGTTATCGCCTCGAGTACATCAACTCTATTCCACCATTCATCATCTTGACTGAATAGTGGTATCTCAGGACTTTCATCCCCTTTTTCTTTTTGTGCCATTGGCGGGGATTTTGAGATTGGACCTCATAGTATGAAGGGAACATATTGCCGCATCTTTTATTTTCTTGAGTGCTTCATTATTTTGGTGCCTTTTTGACAAGTAGTCCATAAAGGTTCTACACCTCTTGATTGCACTCGCTAAAGCCTTCGTTACTCTAGCCATTTCTTCCATATCTTTCTGTATGTGGACATCATTCAAGCATTGTATGATGTTAGATAGATATTTGTTTAAAGTCTTTGATTTTGTTGAACTGATATAAATTAATTAAATGGTACCTCTAACTCTGATGTTTCATCATTTTGTGAAAACATCTTTAGTTGTTCTTCCCTTTGTGGCTGAGGTTCTTTGATGTGTTCAGGATGCTCTTCTATGTTTATATGTATTAAGGCTCCACTCTGCCATTTCCAAAGCCTTTCATCAGTTCTATGGCACTAACTTGATTAGCCCTTCTCCCTTTTTTCACTCTTTCCCTCAGCTTTTTTGTTGTCAAGCTTTTGATTATTGGGAATTGCCTCTCAGTAGTCCTTATGAAGAGAACTCTATCAAGATTGTAGCATCTGCAAGAGAAGTGTTCATTGTAATCAATTCTATATAGCTCACCAAAAATGATTTTATGCTCACTAAAGTATAGTTCCTGCTCTCCAAAAATGTATACTAACTCAGTAACATAAAGTAATGTTCTCTAAGAATAATTCCTATTTTGCTCACTCAAATTGTTAATAAAGATCAATGTAATAGATAATTGTCAGCTATGAACAAGTCTTTTATAGCTCACCAAAACTTAGCTTTTGCTCACTAAAAGATATGTTCTGCTCACTAAGATATATGGTCTGCTCACTACAAATAGTGCTCTGCTCACTAAACATTTTGTTTTGCTCACTAAAATATATAGTAGCTCGCTAACATGAAGTAATATTCTGTAATAATAATTCCTATCTGTATATGGGCTACGTGATGTGTGCTCACTAAAATGGTCATTATAGCTCAATGCAATAGATAATTGTCACCTATGAATAAGTTATCCATAGCTCAGCAAAAATATTATTGTGCTCACTAAAATATATATTCTGCTCACTAAAATGTATGCTCTGATCACTAAAGTAAATGGTCTGTTGACTATGATATATGTTCTGCTCACTGAAAATATTATTTTGCTCACTAAGTATATATGTTCAGCTCACTGAAAGTGACATTGTGCTTACTGAAAACATGATACTCTGATAGAATAGAAGGAACTTACCATCAAGAAGAGAATAGGCCTATCAAAGTTTGAAGCCCTCTTTTTGACAAATTCACACAATCAGTCAATGGTGCACTGACACCAATCAATTGTTGCTATGTCTTCAACATTGGCAACATTCTTGGCAAAATATGTTGCGCAATGTACATTCTTCGAACCAATAAAAAAGCAAGAGACCATGTACAGCACAAAATTTCTCTTGAAACTATAATGCCCCCAAAATACTAATGACATGATTACTGAAAATTACAGCAGAAGACTCAGTAAACAAAGGCGCTACCGCCGTCCTGATAAGGACAAGGCTAATTGAACCATTTAATCTTGCCGCCCACGATCACAATAATAAACTCTATTAAACTGATACAATTTAAGACCAAAGTCCATAATAGCTCACTTCAATTCCATTTACTTAATCATACCATGTGCTAACTCGCACTCTATACTACATATATGTATATTAAATATAGACCTTGAGGTCGATCCCAACACTCGTGCTATGCTGAATCCACTGTGAGCATCTAATGCCTTTCAAAATGGCTTGCTAAAAGGAGAAATATGTGATACTTCATCACCTAAAATGGAAAACATGAAAACAATTCGAAAACATGAGCAAAAACTCAGTACATGCACTTCTATATTGTAAAATAAGGATAGAAATACTCTTGATGGGTATCCGTCTTTGTAATTCATTTAGTTGGCAATAACAATGAAAATAAAAGTAATATGAAATTGAATTGCTCATTATTATTTGGATGTGAACTCCTTGCACTGATATGATCTATACATAGGTGTATACCTGCTAATCCGATCAAGAGTTGGCCTGAAGCCGCACGGGTAAATGATGGGCTGACGCCCTATAGATGATAACTGACAGGGTCACAAGTTAAATGGCAAATCACTGTATAAACGGATTCATTGATAAACTCATTAAGAGTTTTAACTTGATAAAGATGATCTGCTTTCTGAAGATACAGGCAATTGACGTACCTTGAGTCTGTAAAAAATGTCATCTGACTTGATACAAGTCAGCTGTTTCATAAATGTCATCTGACTTAATAAATATGTTCTGACTTGATAACACTTATGCATAATGAGGAATGATAACTAGGCCTCAACTCTGTTTCATAAATGTCATTGTAGGTATGTGTGGTTAGTAAATGATCCTTACTCGCATAGTTGAGTAAGTAAAAGTATATGTAACAGAAATTGAGTAATCAAATGGTATACATAACTTGTGTATTCCAATATAAATTCGAAATTGAATTGATGAAAGTAATTAAATTTGATATAAAGTAAATGAAAGTAAAATAGTTCACAATGAGATAAATAAGATTACAAGGGAAAAGGCCTTGATGGTGACAATTGAGAGAGTGGTTGTGGTCTTTTCTGAAATAGGTTACTCAACTGAAATTCATGAAATCTTACAAGAAATTCAAAAATAATATGGACAATCCACAGTAAAATTTTTAGAATTTTCCTCCAAGTATACATTGCACAGAAATTGCAATAACAACCTGATTTATACCCAAGCAGGTCAGCTCACTTCAAAAATTCATAACTTTCCTTCTAGACCTCAAATGGAGACTTAAAACCCTAATATGAAAATATTAAGAAGTCCCCAAAAACTTTCATTTACAACACAAAATGTGATTCCCACAATAGGGTTCCCAAAATGGGGCTAAGCCACAAGTGTGTCAGTTTTTGGTCCAATCTACACAGTTTTGGTAAAACGATCATAATATTTTCCAAAGACCTCGGTTTAAGGCAATTCAAGAGGAATTTTAAAGGTAGCACACTGAACTATGTACCATCCAAAAATGATAATTTTTGGCTAGACCATTCATTACCAGTTTAATCCCAAATTCAGCCATAATGTCCTGAAATTCCAGCCCTTCACTGATTTAACTTTCTCTCTTTTTTTCTCGCATAAAACTCACTTGAAATCATTTTAAATCACCATAGTAAGATATAAAAAGATCATTTCAGGCCTCATATACATATCCAAACTCTAAACAACTTCATTAATACATAATTATATAATTCGCATCCAAAACAGGGCAGTTTTCTTCAAAATTCCATAACTCACTGATCACACCTCCCAAATTCATGAAAGTTTTCCAGAAAATCCCAAATAATATAGAAAAACAACATTAAAAATTTTAGAATTTTTAGACAATCCTATAATTTCCAGAATTTTCAACAGTGGCATTTAAACAAATGCAAAATCATGAAAATCATGCTCTTGATCAAATACTCATGACTCCAAACATCTCCAAACTCAATAAAAATTGCACAATAACTATCAATTTGATCATCCAAACATAGCTCATAAATAAAACAACCATCAAACTTAAGATAAAATAAGTTAGGGTTTTGGGACAAACCTCACTTTAGGCTTGAATTAGAGAGGAGGAGGAGGCTGTTTTGAGTGATTTGAGGGGTTGGCCATGATAGCTAGCAGCAAGGGAAACTTGGGGCAGCTGGGAGGTGGCAGGAAAAGTGGCCGAAACCACCAGAATTGGCGGCACAAAGGGGTAACAGCTGCTGCCCTTGTTTTTTGCCTGAAGACCGTAGAGAGGAGAGAGGAAATAGAGAGATGGGCTTGTGATTTTTGCTGAATTCTTTGTGGCTGGAAATTCTCAAGTATTAGCAACATGTGGTTGAAATTTTCCACCCAAAAAGTAGCTTTCTGCTACTTAAAATTAGGTGCTAAAATGAGTACTTAGTGACATAACAAAGTTAGCAAGGCTTTAGGCTTTTGTTTTGGGCCCAACAAGCTAAGTTTGGACTCGAAAAATAATTTGGAGTGTTGAACAAAAATAAAATTTTGTATTGCTCGGGATTAAAGTTTACTGAAGGTCAGAAAATAATTAATCACTAATTTATACTCACCGAGGTCTAATATCGACTCACCAGACATTTAATCAATCAACGAAACTCGAATTAACAATCAATGAAACTTGAGTTGTAAAGTGGTACTCAAAATGAAATATCTCCTAACCAGGATGATTAAATACGATAAATGAAATTAGAAAATTTAAATAACATAATGCAATTCATTAAATAAATAAATTGAGTGTAATTGAATTTAATAAACATGATTTGGTTAAGTAAATAACCATGAGTGATTAGGTCAATAAACATGATAAAGTAAATGAATAAATATGATTAATGAAATAAATAAAGATGATTTAAATAAATGAATATGGGTTAGAGTCAGGTTATTATAGTCTTCCCCCCTTAAAGAGTTTCGTCCTCGAAACTTATAACACTTGTCAACTATATGCAATGCTGCTTTAAAATACATGGGCCATTGATTCCCATTGCTTCCCTCTGAAAAGGTATAATTTGCCGAATGTACTTCGACTAAAGGTGTACGTATTGCATAACTTCTTAATTCCATGTTTCAGTAGATCCGGATACTTCTCACACAATAGCCTCAATGAACTCAATTACTTTGCTTCAAAAGTGATATTCTCTTCGAAGGATGCAAATGAGGTATTCTACACTGCTGACTCATAAAGCCCAAGGTAACGAGGACTCAAATATCATTGATATCCAATCTCTTAACACCCTTGAGTTGATAACCCTTCGGAATACTTTATATCTCATCTGAGACTTTGGTTATTTCTTTGTTTTGCTAGCACAACTGTTTTGTCGACCTTGTATCACCTCAACATCTACTTGAATTTTCCCTCTTAATGCTTGCTTGGTTAACTCTGACCTTGTATTCAATGTTTCTTCTAGCTCACTCCAATATAATTAGACAGTGCTTGAGTTTATACCCTTATCAAAATCTCGTCATCTGATCATCCTAATGTTTCACAGGATCTCCCCTCATCCGACTACTCAAGGATCTGCTCCCGATCGATAAAGGGCAATGAAATGACGATGGTTAGGGATTAGAGTGATGAAATTCTTAGCCAAATGAATTATTGCATACAAAAGAAATGAACAATGAGACTCGAAAAGGCAAATAAAGGAGAGGTTATCATGGGGTGGTTAGAATAAAGATAACAATAAGTATATCATGAATTCTAAAATATAATGCCACAAGAACTGTGGTTTATAAATATGGATCATAAAGGGTTCAATAAATAATCCACCATGGAGAAAGATGGCATAGTTATACTTGGGTTTAACTGATGAATTAGAAATAAGATGATAAGCAACTGAGCTTCAACTAGGTGACTTTATAACCACAAGGAACAAGATAAGTGCAATAGATAGATGGGATAAGCAATGTACAGTAAATAGATACATAGATTGGATATGCAAAGTGCAATAGATAGACAACTAGATTGGACAAGCAAAGTACAATGGATAGATAAATGGATTAGACAAGCAAAGTGCCAATGGATAGAGAACAAGATTGCATAAATAAGCTAGGGAACTAGATTGGATAAATAAGTAAGGTCTAATGAATAGATAAATGGATTGAATAGGCTGCAATGGAAACATGCATTTGCTCATATAGAGCCAAGTCAAGTACTGCAATAAGATTAAATGAAGATTACTGAAGTTCACTTATGCGGATATAAGATATAGGTGTGTGAATTGCAAGTGCCATAAATAGATCAATAGATTGAACCGGTAAAATACAATGGATAGATCAATAGATTGAACGAACAAAGTACCAATGGATAAGTAAATAGATTGAACAAGTGACATGAGAAACATGCCTTTGCTCATATAAAACCAATTCAAGTCTAGTAATAAGATTGAACAGAAAAGCTAAAGCTTACTTATGAGCATGTAAGATATATGTGTGGGAGTTGAAGTTCAAAATAATGAGAGTAAGGGAATTATGACAATCGCAATCACCCAAACCAATGAGAGTTGAATTATATTTTGAATTTAGAACAAGTTATACGAGCATATTATTATGAATAAATGAGATGTAAGGTAGATATGGGAATCAGCTCTTAACGAAATGAACTACAGCTCAAGATTATGACATAGAGATAGTAAAGGTCGAGAGCAAGGGAATGTTGACAACCATATAGGGTGGAACAAGAATGTATTGCACATTTAACAGTGGGTTTGCAAAGACATGGAAGATCACGCTAATAGGAACATCAGGTTGAAATGCAAGGGAGCTTAAACAACATTGGATAGTATCAAGTTTTACAGATGAGACAGGCAACAAGAATTACTATAAATGGGTAGTCTTGCAGAAGGTGAACTGTGGTTGTATGGTTTAGGTGTGATATTTGAACCTTAAATCATTTCTGGAAAAGACATCTGTTATTAGCAGTTAATCCTATAAATCATTTGTTCATGGTATAGAGCACTTATTTTGATAGTGATCTTGTGCAACTCTCTGTGAATAGTACACAACTATAAGATTCTGTCTTTCTACTTTGTATAAACCTGAGGTTCCCTTCGAGGACACACCTAGTTAAATAAGTCCTTTTCAACTTATCCACTGAATCTTTAATTCTTCGAACTCAGTTGGGGGTCATATGATAGGGGTTTTGAAAATGGATTGAGCACCTTGAACTAGGCTGATTTGAAAATTAATGTTCTTGGGGGAAAACAGTTCTGAAAATCCTCAGATATAACATCTCTAAATCCACCAATTGTAAATATAGATATGGATATGGATATACCGAGTGTGGTTAACAAATCACTAATATTCAATGCATTACTGACATGATAATTCACTTACTTGCACAATGTAATTGAGGGGATAAATAGGGCTTTTCTTCCATCGGCCCGTAGACACGCACGTTTAGCCAATCATCGTCTCTCAGGCTAACCTTAAGATCCTTACCAATCATCATAGTCCTGTAAGTACATAGTCAGTTTATCCCCATAATGATACCAGATCTGCCAATCAAACTGGATTAAATGTCCAGGGAATATGGTTCCAACAATACTACTAGAGGCATGTGTATAAAAGATAAATATTCAACTGCCTACTGGTCTCAATAAATTGAAATGATAGGGGGGTACTCCAAAATTTAAAGAGATGTAACCACAACATGAACTCTTGCAGAGATATTTCTTTATTGGTTAGAAAGAATCGACATGTAAGCTGAACGAATGAAAGGACGAAGAATAGTAATGAAAGAGGTAAGGCATAGAAATAACCTGCAACATATACAAGACATGCAGTTTATTCATGATGGTCATGATAGTGAAGTAAATGATCGATGTTATAAAGTTGAGAAAGAGTATTAAGTAATGAAGGTGAAGAAATATAACAGGTTATCATAGCAGCTTTTGCAAAGTCATACAGTATCCGTATGTGAATCAAATGACAAAGATAAGGATCAACACCATCAGAAGGAAAATTTTACTCATCTGATTTTTGCAAGGATAATACGTCAAGATGAAGGAGTCAATCTTATAACTGAACATGATGACATCCATCAATAAAATAATTTGCAATGAATGAAAGTCTTAGGTAGGCATATAAACTTCAAAACTACTGGCAGATGAAAATAGCACCAATCATTGTTTATCATTAACAAGATAGGCTATATTAGTAAAGAAAGGATTACTAAAATAACTTGAGTAACGACATGCAGTTACACCCATGGAGTAGTATGCCAACATGACGTTACGGTGCTATAGAAACACGAACAATATGGATACATTTAATTGCTGCAAGGGCACTCAATGACTGGGTTTGAAGTAACCAAAGGCTTTGCAAGCAATAAATGAATAGTGCCCAAATAGAAGTAATTAGTTCAAGTAGGTGACAGTAAAAATATGAGCATACTGATGACTGAGCTGCAAGTAGAATGAGTCAAATATGCTTGGGCAGAACCGCAAATCACACAGGGATGCACACTGGGGGTCATTAGACGCTCCATTATGGAAATAGAGAATTAAACGGTTATGATTGTCATGGTTTGAATCGCCTATAAGAAAGGTTGCTCAAATGTGTTTGAAAAAGTCCCCACAGACCACATATGAGAATTTCCATAAACACCCATTACAAATCAAGAGAGTGTTAGAAGCAAAGAAATGATACCTCTAAACAATTCAAGGTAACTAGGATAGAAATAAGTCAATTACAGGAAGTAATGGGAGCATTGCTGATGTAAGGTCTTAGTGTCAAGACCCGATAATTCCTATACATAGCAGCTTGATCTTACTTGTCCCATACATATATATATATATACCAAGTAGCACACCATGAGCTACTAATTTCTATCACCATACATAAGCAGTCATTGTAGTGTTCATCTCATACTGGTTCACCTCAAAGATATTAACCCGCAAGGCATTTCCTCATCTAGAGGTTTACATTTAACTTGACACTGTATTAATCCCTTAAGAAGTTGCAAATGGCATCCCCACATTGGGTTTCAACCATCACTGTACCCAAGAGTAGGGACCTCAATAAGACTCTCAAATCCTGGGGCAAAACCGATAGAGGTCCGCCTAAAAACTGATTAAAACCCAGGCTTAAATTCTTACAATAGATACCTAAAATGGAGAGAAATACTTCAATCGCTCAACGGCTACAGGCCGGAGTTCATAACTCAACGGGTTACACACCCGAAGTGCACGATCACAGAAGTTTAAACAAATAGGAGAAATGAAACATGCAATATACCTCCCTGATAAATGGGAACATGCCTCACTAACAGGTGACCCAAATGGTTCCACAGTCCACTTTGCTCATGCTTGAATCTCATGATATTAACAAATGATTGAGTTACCCAAATGAAAATGGTTTCTCCATATATGCCCATACATATGAACTTATAAGCAATAGCTCATTTACTGGGTTCAACATAACTCATACACACCTTAATAGCTAACTCATAAACACTTGATAACTCACAGTGGTCCTCAAACCTTAGCTCTGATACCAAATCTATAATGCCCCCAAAATACTAATGACATAATTACTGAAAATTACAGTGGAAGACTCAGTAAACAAAGGCGCTACTGCCGTCCTGATAAGGATAAGGCTAACTGAACCATTTAATCCTGCCGCTCATGATCACAATCATAAACTCTATTAAACTGATACACTTTAACACCAAAGTCCATAATAGCTCACTTCAATACCATTTACTTAATCATAACATGTGCTAACTTGCACTCCACACGACACACATGTATATTGAATATAGACCTGAGGTTGATCCCAACACTCGTGCTATGCTGAATCCACTGTGAGCATCTGAGGACTTTCAAAATGGCTTGTTAAAAGGAGAAATATGTGACACTTCATCACCTAAAATGGAAAACACGAAAACAATTCGAAAACATGAGCAAAAACTCAGTACATGCACTCCTGCATTGTAAAATGAGCATAGAAATACTGTTGATGGGTACCCGTCTTTGCAATTCATTTAGTTGGCAATAACAATGAAAATGAAAGTAATATGAAATTGAATTGCTCATTATTATTTGGATGTGAAACCCTTGCATTGATATGATCTATACATAGGTGTACACCTGCTAATCCGATCAAGAGTTGGCCTGAAGCCACGCGGGTAAATGATGGGCTGACGCCCTATAGATGATAACTGACAGGGTCACAAGTTAAATGGCAAATCATTGTATAAACTGATTCATTGATAAACTCATTAAGAGTTGTAAGTTGATAAAGATGATCTGCTTTCTGAAGATACAGGCAATGGATGTACCTTGAGTCTTTAAAAAATGTCATCTGACTTGATACAAGTCAGCTGTTTCATAAATGTCATCTGACTTGATAAATATGTTCTAACTTGATAACACTTATGCATAATGGGGAACGATAACAAGGCCTTAACTCTGTTTCATAAATATCATTGTAAGTATGTGTAGTCAGTAAATGATCCTTACTCGCATAATTGAGTAAGTACAAGTTTGTGTAACAGAAATTGAGTAATTAAATGGTATGCATAACTTGTGTATTCCAATATAACTTCAAAATTGAATTGATGAAAGTAATTAAATTTGATATGAAGTAAATGAAAGTAAAATAGTCCACAATGATATAAATGAGATTACAAGGGAAAAGGCCTTGATGGTGACAATTGAGAGAGTGGTTGTGGTCTTTTCTGAAATAGGTTACTCAACCAAAATTCATGAAATTTTATACGAAATTCAAAAATAATATGGACAATCTACAGTAAAATTTTTAGGATTTTCCTCCAAGTATACACTACACAGAAATTGCAATAACAACTTGATTTACACTTAAGCAGGTCAGTTCACTTCAAAAATTCATAACTTTCATTCTAGACCTCATATGGAGACTCAAAACCCTAATATGGAAAGATTAAGAAGTCCCCAAAAACTATCATTTACAACACAAAATGTGATGCCCACAATAGAATTCCCAAAATGGGGCTAAAACACAAGTGTGTCCGTTTTTTGTCCAATCTGCACAGTTTTGGTAAAACGACGATAATGCTTTCGAAATACCTCAGATCAAGGCAATTCAAGAGGCATTTTAAAACTAACACACTGAACTATATACCCACCAAAAATCATAATTTTTGGCTAGACCATTCATTACTGATTTAATCCCAAATTCAGCCCTAATGTCCTAAAATTTCAACCCTTCACTAATTTAACTTTCCCTTTTTTTTTCACATAAAACTCACTTGAAATCATTTCAAATCACCAAAATAAGATATAAAAAGATCATTTAAGGCCTCATATGCATATCCAAACTCTAAACAACTTCATTAATACATAATTACATAATTCGTATCCAAAACAGGGCAGTTTTCTTCAAAATTCCATAACGCACTGATTACACCTCTAAAATTCATGAAAGTTTGCCAAAAAATCCCAAATAATATAAAAAAGCGATAGTAAAAATTTCAGAATTTTTGGACACTCCTATAATTCCCAGAATTTTCGACAATGGCATTTAAACAAATGCAAAATCATGAAAATTATGCTCTTGATCAAATACCCATGACTCTAAATATCTCCAAACTCAATAAAAATTGCACAATAACCATCAATTTAATCATCCAAACATAGCCCATAAATAAAACAACCATCAAACTCAAGATAAAACAAGTTAGGGTTTTGGGACAAACCTCACTTTAGGCTTGAATTAGAGAGAGGAGGAGGCTGTTTTGAGTGATTTGAGGGTTTGGACATGATAGCTAGCAGCAAGGGAAACTCGAGACAGCTAGGAGGTGGCCGAAAAGTGCCCGAAACCACCAGAACTGGCGGCACAAAGGGGCAGCAACTGCTGCCCTTTTTTTCTGCTTGAAGACCGTAGAGATGAGAGAGGAAGTGGAGAGATGGGCTTGTGATTTTTGCTGAATTCTTTGTGGCTAGAAATTCTCAAGTATTAGCAACATGTAGCTGAAATTTCCCACCCAAAAAGTAGCTTTTTGCTAATTAAAATTAGGTGCCAAAATGAGTACTTAGTGATATAACAAAGTTAGCAAGGTTTTAGGCTTTTGTTTTGGGCCCAACAAGCTAAGTTTGGGCTCGAAAAATTATTTGGAGTGTTGAACAAAAATAAAATTTTATATTACTTGGGATTAAAGTTTACCGAAGGTAAGAAAATAATTAATCACTAATTTATACTCACCGAGGCCTAATATCGATTCACCCGACATTTAATCAATCAACAAAACTCGAATTAACAATCAATGAAACTTGAGTTATAAAGTGGTACCCAAAATTAAATATCTTCCAACCGGGATGATTAAATATGATAAATGAAGGTGAAAAATTTAAATAACATAATGCAATTCGGTAAATAAATAAATTGAGTGTAATTGAATTTAATAAACTTGATTTGGTTAAGCAAATAACCATGAGTGACTAGGTCAATAAATATGATAAAGTAAATGAATAAACATGATCAATGAAATAAATAAAGATGATTTAAATAAATGAATATGGGTTAGAGTTGGGTTATTACAGAGACTTTCCCCTGCATCAGTCTGGCTCAGTACGTATTGTGGCATTTGGCTGAGCTCAGGCGTCCCATCTTGTAGATTCCACTCCTCTCTCCCTGCTGAGAGGACTTCATTGTATTTGGCATCCTTTGGCTGTTTTTCATTAAATTCCTCAACCTTCCTTCCACCAATGGCGAGCGCCAACATGAGATGTACATCCATTGACGTAATCTCAATCTTCTTGTCAGGTGATATGTACAAGGTAACTGAGTATGGGTCAAAGCTATCTACAATCCATTTGCATAAATCCTCTGTCAATTCATTTACTTGTAAATGGAGGAATCCTCAAAACCCTATATCTCTTATTGCCTATCTTTGTGCCTCACTGAATTTCTCAATCTTTGTAATGAACCCTGATATTGACATTCTGGTTTGAAAGATCTTTTTGGGTTTTGTTTCTGCCTCTCCAAGTTTCGGCATAGATTGCATAGGCATGGGGCCTTGAGCATGGATGGTAGTCCTTGTGTGTTATTTTGGGGATTTATGTTGTTGTTCATGTTGCAAGACTAAGAGCTATCCATGCTTTATCGGAGTTTTTGGACTCTTCTGGACAACCTACCTCTGCTTATCGGCATGTGCCTTAGCAGACTTTTTTGACCTCACTTGCACTTGCTTTGGTCTGGACTTTGATGCTTATTTTATCTTCTTGATTCTCTTCATCAATACTTCATCGTGATAGTCAAATTCATCATCATGCCTAGGGGGAGGCATTTTATAAGTGGTGTCCTCTACAGTGTCAGTTGTCGACGAATGTCGGTGATTGTTTTTTCTGAACTTTCTTGGGCAGTGTTTTTAGTAACATTGGGGGATCCTCTGCTCTAAATTCTTCTTTTACCCCCTTTGTTCTTTTCTATTACCAATCTTCTCTTGTACATCATTTTTGTTTGACTCTGTTTTCCTTTTTTCCAGCACCACCTTTTGTTTTTCCCCTGCTGTGGGAGTGTTTTGTTGAGGTGGTTCTCTTGGTTTTTGTTGATCTTGTTCTCCCTCTGCCTATTGAGTAGCCTGTGATTCTTCCACAGCATGCATAGTTTGTTTTTCCAGCACCTGCTGTGGGAGCTTGGATTTGTTCATCTTCTGAACTTATTGGACTGCTACAAATATTTCTATTCTTCCTAACTTCTTGTTTCACCCTTCTTTTCTTTGCAACAGTACTTGATGAGCTGGTTTTCCCTTCAGATGTTTTGTCCCTTGGTTTGGATAGGTTTTCCTACTCCTTTGGTTGAGCTTGCTTGCTTGCTTCTTTTACAGCTCTCTATATATATAGTTATCTGCTCACTACAATTGCAGTTCAGCTCACTAAACATAGTTGTTTGCTCACTACAAATATAGTTCAGGTCACTAAATATAATTATAGATGTATAGTTCACTAGGTGTTTAAAATATGAGATTAACTCACCAGAGATAGGAACTAGTGCTCCAGAAGGGTTTGGAATACTTAATTGTACATGGTGGTACATCATAAGAATGAAGAAGATGAATTTCCATACTACTCACTAGACATATGTAATAGCTCACCAAAGCATAGTTTATAGATCACTAATTGGTAGCAATTAACCTAGAATATAATGTACAACTCTTTAAATACAATTTCTCCTCCTCACTACATATGCAATTCAGATCATTACATATGAACTTACATAATGTAGACATACCTTGGCCTGAATTATAACTAATATCCTCTTGCATTCCTTGATTTGTTTCATTTGTTTTATTTTGATCCTTTGGGCTTCAATAAAAAAGAAAAATACAATTTAGTGTAATGAACTATACTGTGTGTATTTGGATGTATTTGAAGTTTAATTACCTGAAGTTCACTGGATCAAAAGAGATATCTCTAACAACTTGCATAATTATATCTTGAGGGCTTGTGCTTGACCCTTCTGTCTTCGATCTATCAAATAATATTACATGTATTGTAAATATTACAGTACATGTGATAGCACACTAAAATAAAAGGTGCAGCTCACTAAAATGATATCATGGCTTACTACAATATAAGATACAGCTCACTATATATACAAAATAGTATATGAAAGAGATTGGAGTTCTAGACTGCACACTAGAATGTATGGTACCACTTACTAAATTCAAGGCATGGCACATTAGGATGTAAAGTATAGCTCACTATAATATAAGGTAGAACTCACTATAGCATGTATATGTTAACAGCCACTAGAATATAATTTATAGCTCACTAAATTCTAGTCATGGCTCACTAAATTCAAACCATAGCTCACTAAAATATAAGGTAGAACTCACTATAGCACGCATATGTTAATAGCCACTAGAATATAATTTACATCTCACTAAATTCTAGTCATGGCTCACTAAATTCAAGCCATAACTCACAACAATATAAGGTACAACTCACTATACCATGCATATGTTGACATCCAATATAATATAATTTATAGCTCACTAAATTCTAGTCATGGCTAACTAAATTCAAGTCACAGCTCACTATAATATAAGGTACAACTCACTATAGCATGCATATATTGACAGCCACTAGAATATAATTTACAGCTCACTAAATTCTAGTCATAGCTAACTAAATTCAAGCCACAAGTCACTACAGTATAAGGTGCAACTCACTATAGCATGTTCACTGAGGAAATTTAGACTAATGTCTTGACAGAATCATGCAAAAGTGTTTTGTATGATACCAATCAAGATCGAATTAGGTGTTTTCTTGTGAATGTGTTGATAGAATCAGGTATTCGTGGTTACTGCTTACTGATTATGTACTCTAGCTCACTAACATTAGGTTTAAGTTTTTAACATTCCTTTCTTAAGCAGTGTTTGATTCATCACTAGCAGATCTCTTCTTTGCTGCTGCTGAATGGTGAGTTTCCACCTATAAACTTTGCAAAAGTGAGATTATGAGAATGCGATTTTCTTAAAACCTAGAATGTGAAACGAATTCAATGTTTTGTTTCGAACATGCAAATAAATTTCATTTGTTGCTAAAACTTGCATCAAAATGTTTGGTTTAAGCTTCAGTGATAATTTTCCAAAGATTTCTTGGTAGAATCCGTGAGCAAATGCAGCACAATTTCGCTAAATTGAGCACGGATGTAAGCGATTTTAGAGAGAGAGTAAGCGGAAGTTCCTGAGGTGTTTGTGTTTTGAGCAGACAGTTTGTGAGCGCTTTTTTGTTTATATATATATATATATATATATATATATATATTATGTAGCGGTTTTCTTTATTTTGTGTATGTGGCGTGCTAGCTAGACAATTGTGGGTCCAGTTGTGTAAATGGGTAGACCATATACTAACTGGGCTCCAACAAGTCCCTAGTGATACCGACATCAGTTTCAGCTAGAGGACAAGGGTGTCACTAGCGGGTGGCAGCAGAGCAGGCGGGAAGATGGTGTGGGACGCAAAGTGTTGTTTAGACTCTTTAATTACTTGATTTAATTTTCCTCTCGTAAAAAAAAATTTGCTACCTCCGTCTCATTTCGTAGCTTACCGACACGCCTTCTTTTGGCACAAACCAATCGAGCCCAAAATCTTTGGTTGAGTTCATCTTCCAAGTCACACATATACGACTCATTCTCACTCCTTAACAGTTAAATTTGATTCCATATATTTTGTTTATTAATCTCATGTTTTGTAGCTTTCCTCTTAAACTAAAAGTTTAACATTTTATTTTTATAGAGCTTATGTGTACACGTTGTAGAAATTGCTTTAAATAATAATATTGTTCAATGAAAATTATGAAATTTACCCATCACCATAAATATATATATATATATAGATACATATATATATATATATATATATATATATATATAATATATCTATATAATATGTGCTGTTGTGTGTGTGTGTGTGTGTGTATATATATATGTGTGTGTGTATATATATATATAGATATATATATATATATATATATGCATATATATATATACACACACACACACACACACATATATATATATATATATATATATATATATATGTATATGTATATGTGTGCGTGCGTGCGTGTGTGTGTGTCGTTATAATTTTTTAAATTCTATATAATTTATGAATGATATTATAAATCTACATTAGAGGCCACAAAGGTCATCCAAGCCCTACAACATATAAAACTCCAGAAATTCAATTGAATGCACACTCTTGATTTTATTAAAGTTCTTATAAACAGAAATAATTAAAAACAAGTTAGTTTCAGGTTATTACAGCTTCCCACCCCCAAAAATAAGTTCTGTCCCTGAAACTTACAAAATGAAAGAAATTGTTTTTCAAAGCACCTAAAAATATTTGTTTTTCATTTCTTTCTCAGTCTCCCATGTGGCTTCCAATGAGGTATAATTAGCCCACAAAACTTTATGTAGAGTGTTAGTTTTCTTAAAGCTCACAATGTTTTTATTAATATGTTTTGATGAAAGACAAAAAGGAGTTGGCCCATCAGTATGTTTATTATATTAGAATTGTATCTATGTTAGAATTATTTTTGCTTAAATGTGCTATGGTTTTAAAGTGGATATTGACATGTTAGTATTGCTTAATTAATTTATATACGGTGTCATAGTATCATTGAGATAGTTTAGCATTCAAATTTGCATATGTGATCTTTATGACATGATATTTTGTGATTCAAATTTGATTATGAGATTATGATGCTCTATTTGACAATACTTTTGAAAAAGTCAATACTTGCCTAAATTTGTTAGTATCTTTTGAGATCATATTTTGAAGATTGTTGCTTGCTTAAAATCAACAACTAGATAACATGATCAGCAAGATCTTCAACATAAAATCTAGCAGGTAGTGATAGGAAGTGTTTAAGTTTTAAATTCATAATCCCAAGTACAAGGTTTATTGTCGAGTACTCAACGTATTGCCCACTAGGAGTTGGATTTTAAGTACTAGAGTTTAGCTCAAGTGTTTTAATCTAGGCTAAATGAAAATGGAAAGAACGAGAAGCTAATATAAGCTAATAAACATACGAAAAGAGGCTTAGAGTGATGATTAGGCCAATTAACAAACCAAATAATCGAGGCAAGTTCTAACCTACCCAACCTATACTGAAAACTATAGATAGTTAGATGCATCATCGAAGACCACCTAAGCCCTCTGTCAAGAGTTATGAGCTAGCCTAATTAGTCTAACCACCTATTTTTATGGGGTTAGCTAATTAGACCTCTAGGTTGGTAACCCTCGGACCTAGCAAGGATTGGGACTATTTTCATGTCCAAATCGTAGCTATTCTCTCTCGACACTTGCTAGTTGACTTCACCTCTCGGCAGAAGTCAATCGCGCAAAAATGTGGATGAAAACTCTCTCAAGCATTTCATGGTGCACTTGGCGGGCATGAGAAAAAACTCTAAGTTCAAAGCATAAATTGGATGTGGTTAGGTGTAATCCAAGGCTAATTAGCTATCAAGAGGCAAATCAGAATCTAAGCTAACAAAATGGGCTACCAATCATCATAAGAAAATCATAAACTCTAACTACACCTAAACTAGCAGATATGTAAACAAACATAACTAGAGATGAGAAAGACAAAGACTAATCTAATCTAGTAAGCTAGTTAAACATGGATTAACAATAAAAGCTAAACATTTAAATGAACAAAATCAAACAAAAGAACTAAACTAACAAAATCTAAACAAGAACAAAATATGAACTAGAGAGAGAGAGAGAGCGAGAGAGAAGAAAACTTAGTAATTGCTGGAATGAAGATAAAAATTGACATGCTTGAATCCAAAATCCACCCAAACAAATCCTAATATATCTAGTTTATTATCCCCTAATTGGGATTTTTGTTGGCTAAATCTAAGCTAAACTTGCCCAATAAGAGCCCCCCCCAAAAGAAACGCCTGCAACAATGTTTCAATAGAAAATCAGGGGAGCAAGAATGTGACATGCACAATGGCATGTTGTCGTGGTGACTGGCCGTTGGCCAAGTGACGACCAACTGTCGCTACTCCCTGCCTTGCTGCAGGTTCAGGCGATGGTTGGTGTTGTAGGCCCCCGACGTCCATCGTATTTCTTGCCTTGCAATTTCTATGTTTTTCTAGTCAATCTTTGCTGTTTTTCCTGGCATTTACTCAATTGATCTTATTATCTGCAAAAGTAAATAAAACAAGTGGACAAGTGAGGTCTCATTTCGCAGAAAATACATCCACAAAATCTTGAAATATTTTTTGGATTTTTTCAAAAGCAAGCATATATGCCAATGAAAGGGAAACAATGTACACATCTAGATCGGTTTTATCACTCTAACGACCAAGCTAGCAAGCCATATACAAGTAAAATATACATTCAAGGCACACATAGGCTACAAATGCATCCTGGTTCTCATTTTTTACCTCATGCAACACCATGACATGATTTGTACACCTTGTTGCTCTGTACAAAGTGTATTGACTCTTAATGCTAGGCTAAAATGGGGCAAAAGGTCATCTCCACTTGGCTTATGACTCCCTTTTATTAGATCACATTTTTGTTCTCTTTTTTTCTTTCTTTTTTTGCCTTTTCCTTTTGCTCCTTCGTCTGGGTGGGTAGTTTCGGCTTATTAGGCCTTGAACTACTGGAGGAACAACTTAGCACATAAATGGACTTCTTCCCTATTTAGTGGTCTTATTTGGATGCGCAAAGCACCTGTTCAAGCCCAAATAGAGGTACTGGAGTTAAGCTCACTTTTGTACTTCTTATTTTGCTCAATTTTTTTATTTTTCTCATTTTGGCTACAAAGCCGAAAGTCAATTAACTAAGCAGGATGTTCCTAAACTTACATTTCAATGACTAACACCAAAAGTGAATGGTTTAATGTACAATGTAGGCACAAAACCACACATGTGGAATGGAGTTATTGTGAAAAATCGAAAATTATAGTGTAGATAAGTGTCACATCATGCATATTTGACCTATATACAAGCTAGTAACCAAGCTATTACAGATCAAAAACCAATTAGAAAGGCACAAAAGTCCCCCAAAGCCAGAAACAAAACCTATACAAAAATTGAAAAAAATTTGACAAAATTTCATAAAAATAGGTATAAAAGGGTATATAACTTTCCACCCCCACATATAAATCTCAAAATGTCCTCATTGGGAGTTGAGGAGTCACAACAACCATAAAGCCACAAAAGACAAAACAAACATAGCACCCGAAGACACTGAATGAACACACATATACACAATGTAACCCACTCATCCAAAAACATAACATCACCCAATCAACAACAAGACCACACATATATACAAAATCAATACCACCAACAACGAATATATACAAATCCAACA
Source organism: Carnegiea gigantea (assembly GCA_029747015.1). Taxonomy (NCBI): domain Eukaryota; kingdom Viridiplantae; phylum Streptophyta; class Magnoliopsida; order Caryophyllales; family Cactaceae; genus Carnegiea; species Carnegiea gigantea. The sequence continues at coordinate 126,554 of JAKOGI010000789.1, read as the reverse complement.
ATGCTACTAATCACAAAATATAACTATGCATGAAAGACACGTAAAGGTGATCATTGCCATCAATTAGCTTCACAATATCTGAAGTTTCATCTCAATATTAATCACCAACAAAAACACAACCTAGTATCCACAAATATGAATAAAAAGAAAAAAAATAAACAGAAGGGAAGAAGCGTTAGAACGAGTATGCCACGTTGGGCACTGATTGCACTCGAACGACTGCTGCTCTAAAATGGCGCTATGGAGGCTTGAGGAGCATTAGTCACTCCTCCATCTCACTCGAAACCCAAGTCTTCAACTCGGATGTGGTCAAAATTTGCAAGAGCTTATCACATGTTGTTGCATGCATCTCAAAATGATGTGAATAAGATAACACTAATAAGATCATAGAAAAGAAACTCAATGCCCTCTTAAACTTATCAAATGCCATCGAAAAATCAAAAGCATAATCAACGAAAGTACTCCATATGATCTTCCTAGGCGTGTCCTCTACGTATGTATAATAGGGATCCAAGGGGGGAACATACCCTCTAATGTCACCTAGAGACTCGTAAAATGCATGCAAATGAGATGGGGTGGTAGGAAGTAAGGAGGACAAAATGGAGGCTAAGTCAAGTGACTCGGCAAAAATGGGGTCTATATGCTTAACGCTAGAAGCAGTGCCAACCACCATGCCATCATGACCTAACTCCTCAAAAGGAGCCTCCTCAAGAAACGGCTCAACCAAAGTAGGTGCTATCAACCAATTAAGCAAATCATCCTTAACACAACTGGCATTACCCTGATAAGATTCACCCATCTATAACCTCTTGCACTGAGCAAAAGGAAGGGGAGAAGCAAGTAAGGTCAACTCACCAATGGCAGTGTCTCTAGGTGTGCTAAACAAGGATGAAGCGACAAATGGTAAAGAGATCAAGGGAGAGTCAATCACTTCCTCTGTGTCGATCAAAGGTGTATCAACAATAGAATCGATCTCTAGGGAAAAAGAAGACTCGCACTAATCGTATAGACTAACCCCAAGTGTAGGGAAGATAGACTAAGGCTAGTGCCATACAGTAATTAAGTCACACTCCCCATCTCACTAATAAAGTGCATATGTAGCTCATTCAATGTCCTTATCATGGCAATAAGTCTAGCATAGCATTCATTAAAAAATATCATAATATAGACAAGAATTTGCATCGTGATCAAAAGGTTGGCAATAAGAGCACACAACATAAGGGTAAGAAGAATGGTGATGATATGAATCCCTATATTGATCCACACATGGGGATTGAGCATGCAAACCATAGAGAAGGGGGAAGGGCACACAAAATACATGCTAGCATTCTCATGTTGCCATTAAAACCAAGTTAAAGACTCAAACTAGTCCCACATATCATCAACATTTAAAGAGCACAAACCAGCATAACACATGGACTCAAGGGTGGCTCAGGTCTCATGTGTTATCTCATTAAGAACAACATCGCATGTTTCCTATTTTTTACATGTTAAATGCACATATTAAGCACAGTAATCATTCAATCTAGACAAATATTGCCAAAAAGGCCTATGCTCAAATTGAGGTAAATGGAAAATAGCCAATTTTGAATTTTTTTCAAATTTTTCATTTTCAAATTTTCTTAAAGATTTTCTAAAGTCCTAGCCTCAAATGCTCAAGTAAACCCTGATAATGAAAAGCGTCAACTCCCGATAACAGCGTAGTAAACTTGCTAGGAAGTATTTGAATTTTAAATTTATAAACCCAAGTGCATGGTTTACCATCGAGTACTCGGGGTTTCGTCCACAGGAAGTTGGGTTTCAACTACCAAAGTTCAACTCAAGTGTTTTAATCTAGGCTAAATGAAAATGGGAATAAATATAAGCTAAACTAAGCTAACAAACATACGAAAAGATGCTTGGAGTTATGATTTAGCAAATTGACAAGCCAAATAATCAAGACAAGTCCTAACCTACCAACCTATACTGAAAACTAGAGATGGTTCAAGTCACCATTGAAGACCACCCAAGCCTTATCTCGAGGATCATGAGCTAGTCTAATTAGTCTTACCACCTATTTTCATGAGGTTGGCCTAATTAGACCACTAGATTAGCAATCCTTGGACCTAGCTAGGATTGGGACTATTTTCATGTTCAAATCCCAGCTATTCTCTCCCCCACGCTAGCTAATTGACCTCATCACTCGCGATAAATTAATCACCCAAAAATGTGGATGAGAACTCTCTAAAGCATTTCATTGAACACTTGGCGGGCATGAGAGAAAATCTAACTTCATAGGACAAATTGGGTGTTATTAGGCCTAATCAAAGGCTAATTAGCCATTAAGAGGCTAATCACAATCCAAGCTTACAAAAACTACCTACTAATCATCATAAGAAAACCATAAACTCTAACTACACCCAAACTAGCAAATATGAAAGCAAACAAGAACTAGAGAGGAGCAAGAATGAAAGTAATCTAATTTAACAAGCTAATTAAGCATAGATTAACAATAAAAACTAAAAATTAAAAAACAACAATATCAAACACAAGAACTAAACTAACAAAATCTAAACAGGCACAAAATATAAAATAAAGAGAAAGAGAGAAGAGAAAACTTAGTGATTGCTTAAATAAAGATCAAAATCCACATGCTTGAATCCAGAATCCACTCAAACAAATCCTATTAATAGGTTTGGCTTTATACATGTTGAATCTTTCTAATAATTTCTCAACATAACACTCTTAGGATACCCATAATAACTTCTTTGATCTATCTGGAGTTATTTTCATGCTAAGGATCTTCTTTACTGATCCCAAATCTTTCATGGCAAATTATTTACTCAGCGTCTTCTTTAAGGTAGAGATTTTCTTTGGAACATGTCCAATAATTAACATATCATCAACAGATAGCAGCAATATAATGAAATCACCACTAGCATATTTCTTTATGAAGACACAATGGTCAGTAAGGGTCTTTTGAAATCATGTTTAGACATAAAAAAAATCGAATTTCTTATGCCATTACTTAGGTGCTTGTTTAAGACCATAGAGGCTCTTTTCAAGTCAGCACACCAAATTTTCTTTTCCAACAACTTCAAACCCTTCAATTTGCTCCATATCTATTTCTTTCTCTAGGTCATCATGTAAAAATGGTGTCTTGACATCGAGTTGTTCTATTTCCAAGTCTAGACTAGCTGCTAAACTAAGGACAACTCAGATTGAAGATATTTCCACAATAGGAGAGAACATTTCTTCAAAATCTACCTTTTTCTTTTGATTAAACCCTTTCACTGCCAGACGAGCTTTATACCTGGGTCTTAGGTTATTCTCCTCATTCTTGAGTCTGTACACCCATTTCTTCTTCAAGGCCTTTCTTCCCTTTGGCAATTCCACTAGATCATATGTATGATTCTCATGCAAGGACTTCATTTCCCCTTGCATGGCTTTCACCCATTCTCCCTTATGGCTATCAGCTATTGCTTCTTCGTAACTCCATGGCTCCCCCTTATCTATGAGAGTTATATATTTTTCTGGGTTATACCTGGTGGATGGTCTTGTTTCTTTGGTACATTGCCTTAACTAGGACATTTCTTGAGATCTTTCCTTAGTGAATTCAGCATTAGATCTAGCCAACTCATAATGACCCCCCTGTTAATCATCATTGTAGGAAGAGGCGGGATCGTTATTTGTGCTAGTCTCATTATTACTTTCAGTTGTGTCTTCCCTTATATTTCCATGAACCGCAAGGGGTGGACCAGTATCAGAATCTATAATAGCTCTATGTTTAGGCTTTTCGTTTTTCAAATCTTCCTGGTTTAGTCCTCAAAGAATACGAACTTCTTCCAATTCTTCTATTCATAGGATCCCAAAGTCAGTAGCCAAATTCATCTCTTAGTGAGCCGAGATAAATACACTCCTTCATTTTCGAGTCAAGTTTGGCTCGGTCATCCTTAGAAACATGGACAGATACATGACAACCAAACATTTTCATGTGGTTGTATGACACCTTCTTTCTGGATCAAATTTCATCTGGGATAGCACCATCCAAAGGAACTGATGATGAAATGTTGATTATGTCAACAATAGTCTTCACAGCCTCCCTCCAAAAGCATTTAGGGAATTTAGCGTGAGAAAGCATACAGCAGACTCTTTCTTCGATGCTCTTATTCATTCTCTCGGCTAAGCCATTTAATAGAGGTGTCTTTAGTGGCATTTTCTCCAACTTGGTCCCATGATGATTCAAAGGGACTGCAATATTCTCCACCATTGTCCGCTCGAATGCTCTTCAATTTTTTATCCAGTTTCACCTTCCACCACAGCGTGAAACTCTGTGAACACTACTTGGTCCTTTGTTTTCAACAAAGAGACCTAAACCTTTATTGAGTGATCATCAATAAAAGTAACAAAGCATAATGCTCTGCCAAGTGACTTGTCAATCATAGAGCATACGTCACTATGAACCAAATCAAGCATATGTTTTCTTCTAGTGGGTGGGACATTTTATGAAACGCCACCATATGTTGTTTGCCAGCCAAACAATCTATGCAAGGCTAAAGGAATTTACCTTTTATGTTAGGAAGGAGGTCTTTCCTAGCAAGGATCTTGTACGATAATTTCGAGTGAAAACTAAAGTGCCACAAGCGTATGACTATCGTCGTAGTACTTGAGGGTCGTCTCCTCAGGGACGAGGGATAAAATTAAAGTCACTAGAAAAACTATTAAACTAACATGAAATTAATTAAGCCAAAATGGCATTTGATACTTAAAATAATTCTAACGAATGAACTACTAATAACCAAAGTTATTCAACTAAATCAAAGAGAAACCACTTGATATGTATTAAAGGAACTGCTAAAGCTAGACCTATCCTTTCTCTAATATCATAATTGAAATGTATTGATTAAGAAGGCAACAAACTAATAGGTAAAATGAATGAGATGAAAGAGAAGCAAGCTATAGAAACTCAACCCAGCTCGAGTCTCGCTGCCCCATTAATGATTAATCCAGCAAATAATAATCTCAACACTCAGTTTCACCATAACCACACTAAACCAAACTACAGCTGGGCATAGTCCAAAATTAAAATCTAAAAACAGCAAGCAGCACGGAAAAACATAAATTTGAATCGAGCAATTCACCAAGATAACTACAAAATAGCGGAAAAGGCTTCAAAACTTCAACCAAGAACAACCCATACATAAGCTTCCAGGCTTGTTCAAAACGGTAGATTCACCATCAACATTCAAGTAACCAGGAACAAATAGAGAAAGAAGATAAACGGGGGCAAATTCAGCGGAGGGAAATTTCAGGATTTTCAGCCACACTTAGCTAAAAGAATTGCAAGAGGTTACACATAGAAATCAAACCAACAAATCTAGAACTTGATGAGCTTTATAGAGACACCATTAAACGCCGAATGCTCGAACAAAGAAACCATCAACATGGACCCAAATTTGCCAATTCCTCAACTACAATATGATGTTCTCATAATCTCAACTAATCAAAAACATGCTACAAGACTTTCGAAGGCTAAGAATCAAATCTGGGAACCGAAATGAAATCAAGGAAATTGCAACGAAATTAAACCCTAGATTCCTAAACTCGAATTAAACTAACAAAGAATCCTAAAATTGACCCTAAAAATGGAAATATAACCTAGATTACCTAGCTTTCACGTTGTAGCCTTCATTTATAGTCTTTCAAGCTCATCTCCCTTCGATCTTGGCCATCGATCTGAGCACATGTGGATGGTGAAGATAATGCAAGGTAGCGTGCTGTGGAGTATTAAGGGAGCTTGTGGTGGTGCTTGATGATGATGGCGATGCTGGGGATGAGATGAGCCAGAGAGAGAGAAGAGATGAGGAGGAGAGAGATGGAGATGGAGGGGTCAGGGTAGATTTTAGGTTTTTTTCTATTTATTTTTTTCTTTTTTTTCTTTGGGCTGAAAAGAAACCGGGCTTAAGGATTGGGTTGGGTTTGAGCCAAGTTGGCCCAAATCCTCATTTACGGCATTTTCATAATTTTTTCCACATTTTTCCACATTTATTCGATACCCACAAAACAAAATCAAATCAAATAAAAACCTAAAAATAACGATTATAACGAGTATAAATCGGGTATAAAAGTATCTTAAAAATAACACATTTTTTGCACGACTAAATACCCCCACGCTAAGATTTGCTCGTCCTCGAGGAAACCAAACTAAACTAACTAAAAGAAAATGAAAAATAAGAAAAAGAAAGTCCTAACTCACTGTCGTAGGAATCACGGTTGCATTTCGCATATGCAACAAGCCCTTTAATCGCCTTGGTCTCCCAAGTGAACGAGTGAGGTCTCCTTTGAGGGTTTTCAAGTGAAATACCCACAAAAATTATTTCAAAAATAAAAGAAAATCTTTTTGGTATTTTCTCGAAGCTAATATGTACAGAATTTGTGAAAGATACGCACACGTTCTAATCAACTCCATCACCCACGTAACCAAGTTATTAACCTGCATATATACAGAATGTACTTCAAAGCCCTCTACCTCATAAATGGCATCAAAGCACTAATTTTTCACCTCATTGAACATCAAGATTCTGAATCCATCCCAGTGCTCATGTGCAAGTGTATCATCATCCCAAGGCTTAGATTTACCAGAATTAAACTCAATCCCACTTGACTGACACAACTACATTATTTACATTTTAACATTGGAAGTAAGCTTTCGCAGCACCAGTATTGCTTAAAGGGTAACTCCTAGTAGCACATGCCTCAAAGGGCAATGCCCAGTAGCGCATGCCTCAAAGGGATACTTGTCATTCCAAATTTTATTCCATCTCTTTTTCTTTTTCTCTTCGTTATTCATAATATATTTTTCTTCTTTTTTTTTTTTTTCATTTTTTCCAGAGTAATCACGTCACAAGCAAGTAGAAAAATTATTCATGGAAGGTTAAGACCTAAACATAATGATGAAGGAATAAACAAGGATTGGATTACACAATCTATACTGAACAATTGGTGTTAGAATTAGCGCTTATAATGTCACACTGAGGTCGAGGACTTTTCACGCACATCCTACTTATACACAAGCTAATATCCAAAGCATAGGGGATTTAAGCTAACCAAAAATAGAACAAACGTCCTCCAAAACAAAACCAAAATCTTTTTGGATTTTTCAAAATTTTTCAAAAAAAAGTATGTACACATAGGTACCCCACCCCCACACCAAAATCTCATAATGTCCTCATTGTGGGAACTAAGGTGCCAAAAAGCAATCACATCAGCTATACAGCAGCAAAACCAACACAAAATCATATATATACAAACTAAGATACCAATACAAATCATAAACAAAACCAAAAACAAACATAAAATCACCAAAATCAAAATCTCAAAAGAAAAGGAAAAACAAAAATAACTCTAAAACTAACCAAACCACTAAATGACTAAAATCAACACAAACCAAAACAAAATAAGACTCAAATACAAAAAGCAAAAAGCAAAATAACTAAATAAGGAAAAATAAAAATTGAAAACCTAAAAGAAAACAAAACCAATCAAGACCAAGACAACCATAATCACCCAAAATAAAAACAAAACCAAAACAAAGACTTACTAAACACAAACCTAAATCAAAAGAAATCTAAAACAAAATAAAATGCAAAAGAAAGAAAAGCTAAATACAAAACAAAAACTAAAACACTACAACACAAAAAAGGAAACAAAAAGAAACTATTAAACCAAGAATAAGACCAAAGGAAAGCCAAAACTGACCAAACTAAAGGAACAAGACACCAAACGAGGGGAGCAAAACACAAATACAAGGAAACCAAATGACGAAACTAGAACATACACAAGGACAATCCTAGATATTCACAACTATCAAATATTCACAAAATCAATAACTCAACCAAGGGTGATCATAGCCCACACGACTCAACATATCCCAAATTGCTCCTCAAAATCGATCACCCTAAATGAGAATCAAGCTCACTATAATTCTCCTTATTTTGATTAAAACATTGAGAACATGCAGCAATTCTCGCTTTCATGGTCTCTATCATTTGATCAGTCATTTCACTGATCTTCTTTTCAAAACTTGCACATGTAGCATCAACATAAGCACGAAAAGGACAAGTATGAGCATCATCATCAGCAGGTTCGCAACAATCGCATAAAACAGGGGGCATATAATAGTAATATGGGTCAGTTGAGCCTACAAAGTAGTCCAAAGGGTAAGAATTAGCCGGAAAATCATTCTTTTCATGAGTTGGGTATCTGTTCAAACGCATAGGTTTCCCAAGCTAGTTTTTCAAAGAAATCCCAAACTTCCTCTTGAGTTTTAGATAATAATTCTGTTAAACCTCCATGACAAATTGATTCAACATAACTCCTTGACTCAAAATTTCGACCCACAACAATGACCTCACAAATTTTCCATTTTTGAAAACTATGATTTAGTTGAGTACGATAATCATTAAGCCCTGAAAGATAACTACAAAAAGGTTCATACTCATATTGCGAGAAATGAAAAATTGGCATTTCAAGTTTTTAAAGTTTTTTAATTTTTAGGGGTTTTCAAGTTCTTCAAATTTTTTAATGAATTTTTGGATTTTTTCAAGAAATGAACAAAATAAATCACAACTAATAACAAATAAACAAAGCAAGTCACAACATAAGCAACTAATAAGAATGAAACTAAGAACAAGAAAGGTGCTCAAACTAAGGAAAACATAAACTTGCCCCTTTGTTTTTTTTTTTTTTTGAGGTTTTTTAAAAATTTCAATTTTTTTTTTTTGTAGCTTTCAAATTTTCTAATTTTTTTTCAATTTTAGGCTTTTCTAATTTTTAGTGATTTTTAAGTTTTTCCATTTTTTGTTTTGGATTTTAGGCTTTTCTATTTTTTTTTGGATTTTAGGAAAATTCAAGAAATGAACTTAACTAAGCCATAATTAATAACGAAATAAAGGAAGTAAATCAAGATCTATGGTACTAACAAGAAAGTAGGTAAGAAAAAGAAAATGTGACCGAATCTCATCACGTCGTCCCCGGCAACGGTGCCAAAAACTTGTACGATAATTTCGAGTGAAAACTGAAGTCTGCAAGCATACAACTATCATCGTAGCACTTGAGGGTCGTCTCCTCAGGGACGAGGGATGAAATTAAGGTCACTAGAAAAAACTATTAAACTAACATAAAATTAATTAAGCCTAAATGACATTTGACACATAAAATAATTCTAACGAATGAACTACCAAGAACCAAAGTTATTCAACTAAATCAAAGAGAAACCACTTGGCATGTATTAAAGGAATTGCTAAAGCCAAACCTATCCTTTCTCTAATATCATAATTGAAATGTATTGGTTAACAAGGTAACAAATTAAGAGATAAAATGAATGAGATGAAAGAGAAGCAAGCTAAGTACCTCACTGCAATGTATAATGAATTGACTAGACTAAAGAGAACAGGAGGAACATAAGCATCCTAACCTAACACAAAGCTCAACAACAACTTCAAATCCACCCCCATCTCACAACCAAATTAACCCCAGGAACAAAACAGCAATGAGTGCAGAGAAAGAGTAGGAGTATATTAACTATGGAAACTTCACCCAGCTCGAGTCTCACTGCCTCATTAATGATTAATCCAGCAGACAATTATCTCAATACTCAATTTCACCATAACCACACTAAACCAAACTACAAATGGGAATACCCTAAATTGGAATATGAAAACAACAAGCAATAGGACAAAACATAAATCTAAATCGAGGAATTCACCAAGACAACTACAAAAACAGGGGAAAGGGGCTTTAGAACTTCAACCAAGAACAACCCATACATGAGCTTCCAGACTTGTTCAAAATGGCAGATTCACCATCAACATTCAAGCAACCAGGAACAAAAAGAGAAAGAAGACAAACAGGGGCAAATTCAGGGGAGGGAAATTTTAGGATTTTCAGCCACACTTAGCTAAAAGAATTGGAAGAGATTACACATAGAAATCAAACCAACAAATCTAGAACCTGATGAGCTTCATAGAGACACCATTAAACGCCGAATGCTTGAACAAAGAAACCATCAACATGGACCCAAATTTGCAAATTCCTTAACTACAATATGCTGTTCTCATAATCTCAACTAATCAAAAACATGCTACAAGACTTTCGAAGGATAAGAATCAAATTTGGGAACCGAAATGAAATAAAGGAAATTACAACGAAATTAAACCCTAGATCCCTAAACTCGAATTAAAGTAACAAAGAATCCTAAAATTGAACCTAAAAATGAAAATCTAACCTACATTACCTAGCTTTCACGCTGTAGCCTTCATTTATAGTCTTTCAAGCTCGTCTCCCTTCGATCTTAGCCGTCAATCTAGGAACACGTGGATGGTGAAGATGATGCAAGCTGGCATGTTATGGATTGTTGATGGTGCTTGTGGTGGTGCTTGATGATGATGGTGATGCTAGGGACGAGATGAGCTAGAGAGAAAGAAGAGATAAGGAAGAGAGAGATGATGATGAAGGGGTCGGGGTAGATTTTAGGTTTTTTCAATTTATTTTTTTCCTTTTTTTCTTTGGGCTGAAAAGAAACGGGGCTTAAAGATTGAGTCGGGTTTGAGCCAAGTCGGCCTAAATCTTCATTTACGGCATTTTCCACATTTTTTTCACATTTATTCGATACCTACAAAACAAAATAAAATCAAATAAAAACCTAAAAATAACGATTATAACAAGCATAAATCAAGTATAAAAGTATCGTAAAAGTAACACATTTTTGGCACGAACAAATACCCCCACACCGAGATTTTTCTCGTCCTCAAGTAAAACAAACTAAACGAAGTAAAAAAAAATGAAAAATAAGAAAAAGAAAGTCCTAACTCACTGTCGTAGGAATCACGGTTGCATTTAACGTATGCGACAAGCCCTTAAACCCCCCGGTCTCCCAAGTGGACGAGTGAGGTCTCGTGAGGGTTTTCAAGTGAAATACCCACAAAAATTATTTCAAGAATAAAAGAAAATTCTGTTGGTTTTTTCGCAAAGCTAATATGTACAGAATTTGGGAAAGATATGCATATTTTCTAATCAACTCAATCACCCATGTAACTAAGTTATTGACTTGCATGTATACAGAATGTACCTCAAAGCCTTCTACCTCATAAATGAGATCAAGCACTGATTTTTCACCCACTGAACATCAAGATTCTGAATCCATGCCAGTGCTCGTGTGCAAGTATATCTTCATCTCAAGGCTTAGATCTACCAGAATTAGACTCAATCCCACTTGACTGACACAACTACATTATTGAAGTTTTAACATTGGAAGCAAGCTTTTCCAGTAGCAGTATTGCCTCAAAGGGTAACACCCAGTAGCACGTTCCTCAAATGGCAATACCCAATAACGCATGCCTCAAAGGGATACTTGTCATTCCAAATTTTATTCCATCTCATTTTCTTTGTCTCTTCTTTATTTATAATATATTTTTCTTCCTTTTTTTTTCATTTTTTCGATAGTAATCGTGTCACAAGCAAGTGGGAGAATCATTCATGGAAGCCTAAGACCTAAAGATAATGATGAAGGAATAAACAAGGATTGGATTGCACAATCTATACTGAATAATTGGAGTTAGAATTAGGGCTTAGAATGTCACACTGAGGTTGAAGATGTTTCACGCACTTCCTACTTATATACAAGCTAATACCCAAAGCACAGGAGATTTAACCTAATCAGAAATGGTATAAATGTCCCACAAAACAAACCTAAAATCTTTTTAGATTTTTCAAAATTTTTCGAAAAAAATTATGTACGCATGGGTACCCCACCCCCACACCAAAATCTCACAATGTTCTCATTGTTGGAACTAAGGCGCTAAACAGCAATCACATCAGCTGTGCAACCGCAAAACCAATACAAAATCATATATATACAAACTAAGATACCAATACAAATCATAAACAAAACCAAAAACAAACATAAAATCACCAAAATCAAAATCTCAAAAGAAAAGCAAAAAAAAAAAAAAAAAAAACTCTAAAACTAACCAAACCACTAAATGAACAAAATCAACACCAAACCAAAACAAGATAAGGCTCAAACACAAAAATCAAAAAGCAAAATAATTAAATAAAGAAAAATACAGATTGAAAACCTAAAAGAAAACAAAACCAATCAAGACCAAGGTAAACATAATCACTCAAAATAAAAACAAAACCAAACCAAAGACTTACTAAACACCAACCTAAATCAAAAGAAACCTAAAGCAAAATAAAATCCAAAAGAAAGAAGAGCTAAACAAAAAACTAAAACTAAAACACTAAAACACAAAAAAGGAAACAAAAAGAAACTATTAAACCAAAAACAAGGCCAAAGGAAAACCAAAACTCACCAAACTAAAGGAATAAGACAACAAACGAGGGGAACAAAACATAGATAAAAGGAAACCAAAGACTGAAACTAGAACATACACAAGGGTAATCCTAGATATTCACAACTATCAAATATTCACAAAATTAATAACACCACTAAGGAAGATCACACCCCACACGGCTCAACATATCCCAAATTGCTCCTCAAAATCAATCACCCATCACAATTCACAGTCCTAATTATCCACAACTAAGTACGAAATGAAAGAAAAGAAATGAAAAAGAGAAAAAGGGAGGGTGGAACAATTATGCCAGGTCAGGTGCAAAAGTATGCCTAAGTTAACCTCTAGAAATCGGCTTAGTTAGAGGTCTATGGAGCCTCAGCCACTCCACATTAAGCTGAAAAGTGCAACTTAAATAAAAACTCGTTAAAGCACACAGCAGCTTATCAAACAAAGAAGCCCAACTCTTTATTACATAGAAATAGTGAAAAGCAGTGAGTTAGAGCCAGAAAGAGTATATCCACTTAGCCAACAAAGCACAGGTAAGGGCCTGCTTCAACTTATCAAACAGTTGGGCCCAATCAGAAAGGAAATGAACATACTCAGAACAAGCCAATATTGAGGACATTCGCCTAGAAATTGTATCGTCATGAACAAGCAGTCTAGGCAAAATAGGGGGTGCAAATTTCACAAGTTTGTTAAGTCTAATATGCGTATGAGTCTGGTCTATAGCAAAATTCTTAGTGGCAATGATCTCAGACTCAACAAATTTAAACTTGCAATATTCAAAAAGGAAGTCAGTTTGGATGGAGTCAAAAGAGAAGGACTCATAATCAGCCCGAAAACCATCATTAGAACTTCTATGGATATCAATCTCACAAGAAAAAGATTCATATTCCATATACAGAATATCATCATCTAATTTAACTAGAAAGTCAGGAATGATGGGATCATAAGAGAATGATTCATATTCAGCATGAAAACCACATCAAGCCCTTCAGTAACATCAAACCCACATGAAAAAGATTCGTATTCTGCATAGAGAATATCATCATCAAAGTCCGAAATAGTGGGTTTAGTTACCTCACCTCATAACTCCTATGAAATATCTTCTTGTGACTCATCTAAATCATGAGGCTCAACTTCAGGTGCGATGCTTATATCTAACTCACTAACAGTATCAGATTGTTCACCCACATCAAACTCACCAAAGTCGTTCAGAGTGGTGGGTGGGTCAGCAGAAACTAGGACATCATCAGTGATGCCCTTAAGTGAGCTAGTGCAGAGTGTAAGGTTAGGTGATAGAGACAGAGGGAAGTCACTCTCTTGATCTAGACTAGGTAAATACATGTCTTCATTCAAGTCCGGCCTAGTAGAATAAGAAGGTTCAAAATCATCATAGAGACTAATGTTAGGTTTAGGAGATCCTAAACGAGAATCAAGCTCACTATAATTCCCCCTATTTTGATTAAAACATTGAGAACATGTAGCAATTCTCGTTTTCATGGTCTCTATCATTTGATCAGTCATTTAATTGATTTTCATTTCAAAACTTGCACATGTGGTATCAACATAAGCACGAAAAGGACAGTATGAGCATTATGATTAGAAGATTCACAATAATCGCATATAACAGGAGACATATAATAGTAATATGGGTCAACTGAATCTATAAAGTGGTCCGAAGAGTAAGAATAAAATCATACTCTCCATGAGTTGAGTATCTAAAAGTCTTGTTGGTTTGTTCAAATGCTTAGGTTTACCAAGCTAGTTTTTTAAAGAAATCCCAAACTTCATCTTGAGTTTTAGAAATAATTCTGTTAAACCTCCAGGACAAATTGATTCAACATAACTCCTTTACTTAACATTTAGATCTACAGCAATGACCTCACAAAATTTTCATTTTTCAAAATTATAATTCAGTTGAGCACGATAATCATTAAGCCCTGAAAGATAACTCTAAAAGGTTTATGCTTATATTGCGGGAAATGAAAAACTGGCATTTGAAGTTTTTAAAGTTTTTAAAGTTTTCCAATTTTTAGGGGTTTACAAGTTTTTCAAAATTTTTTTATGGGTTTTTGGAATTTTTAAAGGAATGAACTAAATAAATCACAAATAATAACGAATAAACAAAGTAAGTCACATCATAAGCAACTAATAAAAACGAAACTACGAACAAGAAAGGTGCTCAAACTTAGGAAAACAGAAACTTGCCACTTTTTTTTTTTGAGTTTTTAAAAATTTTTTTTTTGGGTGGTTTTCAAGTTTTTCTTTTTTTTTTTTTTTCAATTTTAGGCTTTTCTAATTTTTAGTGATTTTCTAGTTTTTCTAATTTTTTTTTTTGGATTTAAGGCTTTTCTAATTCTTTTTTGCATTTTGGGAACATTCAAGAAATGAACTAAACTAAGTCATAATCAATAACGAAATAAAGGAAGTAAATCAAGATGTATGCTACCAACAAGAAAGTAGGTAGGAAGAAGAAAATGTGACCGAATCTCATCCCGTCGTCCCCGGCAACGGCGCCAAAAACTTGTACTATTATTTTGATTGAAAACTAAAGTGCCGCAAGCATACGACTATCATCGTAGTACTTGAGGGTCGTCTCTTCAGGGACGAGGGATGAAATTAAAGTCACTAGAAAAACTATTAAACTGACATGAAATTAATTAAGCCAAAATGACATTTGATACATAAAAGAATTCTAACGAATGAACTACCAATAACCAAAGTTATTCAACTAAATCAAAGAGAAATCACTTGACATGCATTAAAGGAACTGCTAAAGCTAAACCTATCCTTTCTCTAATATCATAACTGAAATGTATTGATTAAGAAGGCAACCAATTAAGAGATAAAATGAATGAGATGAAAGAGAAGCAAGCTAATTACCTCACTACTGTGTATAATGAATTGGCTGTGCTAAAGAGAACGAGAGGAACATGAGCATCCTAACCTAACACAAAGCTCAACCCTAGCTTCAAATCCACCCCCATCTCACAAGCAAATTAACCCCAGGAACAAAATAGCGATGAGAATAAAGAAAGAGTAGGAGTATCTTGGCTATGGAAACTCGACCCAGCTCGAGTCTCACTGCCTCATTAATGATTAATCCAGCAGTCAATTATCTCAACACTCAGTTCACCATAACCATACTAAGCCAAACTACAACTGGGAATAACCTAAATTGAAATATGAAAACAACAAGCAACAGGGCAAAACATAAACCCGAATCGAGCAATTCACCAAGACAACTACAAAAACAGGGGAAAGGGGCTTCAAAATTTCAACTAAGAACAACCCATACATGAGCTTCCAGGCTTTTTCAAAACGGCAGATTCACCATCAACATTCAAGCAACCAGGAACAAACAGAGAAAGAAGACAAATAGGGGCAAATTCAGGGGAGGGAAATTTCAGGATTTTCAGCCACACTTAGCTAAAAGAATTGGAAGAGATTACACATAGAAATCAAACCAACAAATCTAGAACCTAATGAGCTTCACAGAGACACCATTAAACGTCGAATGCTCGAACAAAGAAACCATCAACATGGACCCGAATTTGCAAATTCCTCAACTACAATATGATGTTCTAATAATCTCAACTAATCAAAAACATGCTACAAGACTTTTGAGGGCTAAGAATCAAATCTGGGAACCAAAATTAAATCAAGGAAATTGCAACGAAATTAAACCCTAGATTCCCAAACTCGAATTAAACTAACAAAGAATCCTAAAATTGAACCTAAAAATAGAAATGTAACCTAGATTACCTAAGTTTCATGCTGTAGCCTTCATTTATAGTCCTTCAAGCTCATTTCCCTTCGATCTTGGTCGTCGATCTGGGCACACGTGGATGGTGATGGTGATGCAAGCTGGGCTGCTGTGGAGTGTTGATGGTGCTTGTGATGGTGCTTGATGATGATGGCGATGTTGGGGATGAGATGAGCCGGAGAGAGTGAAGAGATGAGGAAGAGAGAGATGGAGATGAAGGGGTCGGGGTAGATTTTAGGTTTTTTCTATTTATTTTTTTCTTTTTTTTCTTTAGGCTGAAAAGAAATCGGGCTTAAGGATTGGGTCGGGTTTGAGCTAAGTCGGCCCAAATCTTCATTTACGGCATTTTCATCATTTTTTCAACATTTTTTCCACAGTTATTCGATACCTACAGAACAAAACAAAATCAAATAAAAACCTAAAAATAACGATTATAACGAGCATAAATCAAGCATAAAAGTATTTTAAAAATAACACATTTTTGGCACGAACAAATACCCTCACCCCAAGATTTTTCTCATCCTCGAGTAAAACAAACCAAACTAACTAAAAGAAAATGAAAATAAGAAAAAGAAAGTCCTAACTCATTGTCATAGGAATCATGGTTGCATTTAGAGTATGCAACAAGCCCTTTAAGCCCCTCGGTCTCCCAAGTGGCCGAGTGAGGTCTGGTGAGGGTTTTCAAGTAAAATACCTGCAATCTTTTTGGTTTTTTCTCAAAACTAATATGTACAGAATTTGGGAAAGATATGCATACGTTCTAATCAACTCAATCACCCATGTAACTAAGTTATTAACCTGCATATATACAAAATGTACTTCAAAGCCCTTTACCTCATAAATGACATCAAAGCACTAATTTTTCACCCATTGAACATCAAGATTCTGAATCCATGTCAGTGCTCGCGTGCAAGTGCATCATCATCCTAAGGCTTAGATTTACCAGAATTAGACTCAATCCCACTTGACTCACACAACTACATTGTCGACATTTTAACATTGGAAGTAAGTTTTTCCAGTAGCAGTATTGCCTCAAAGGGTAACACCCAGTAGCACGTTCCTCAAAGGACAACACCCAATAGCGCACGCTTCAAAAGGATACTTGTCATTCCAAATTTTATTCCATCTCTTTTTCTTTTTCTCTTCTTTATTCATAATATATTTTTCTTCCTTTTTTTTTCATTTTTTCCAGAGCAATCGTGTCATAAGCAAGTGGAAGAATCATTCATGGTAGCCTAAGACCTAAAGATAATTATGAAGGAATAAACAAGGATTGGATTACACAATCTGTACTGAACAATTAGAGTTAGAATTCAAGCTTAGAATGTCACACTGAGGTCAAAGACTTTTCATACACATCCTACTTATATACAAGCTAATACCCAAAGTACAGGAGATTTAAGCTAATCAGAAATAGTACAAGTGCCCCCCAAAACAAAACCAAAATCTTTTTGGATTTTTCAAAATTTTACGAAAAAAAGTATGTACACATGGGTACCCCACCCAACACCAAAATCTCATAATGTTCTCACTGTGGGAACTAAGGCACTAAAAAGAAATAACATCAGCTATACAACTGCAAAACCAACACAAAATCATATATATACAAACTAAGATGCCAATATAAATCATAAACAAAACCAAAAACAAACATAAAATCACTAAAATCAAAATCTCAAAAGAAAAGCAAAAACAAAACTAACTCTAAAACTAACCAAACCACTAAATGACCAAAATCAACACCAAACCAAAACAAAATAAGACTCAAACACAAAAATCAAAAAGCAAAATAACTAAATAAAGAAAAATAAAAATTAAAAACCTAAAAGAAAACAAAACCAATCAAGACCAAGGCAAACATAATGACCCAAAATAAAAACAAAATCAAACCAAAGGCTTAAAAGAAACCCAAAACAAAAAAAAATCTAAAAGAAAGAAAAGCTAAATACAAAACAAAAACCAAAACACTAAAACACAAAAAAGGAAACAAAAAGAAACTATTAAACCAAAAACAAGACCAAAGGAAAACCAAAACTCACCAAACTAAAGGAACAAGATGACAAAAGAGGGGAACAAAACACCAATACAAGGAAACCAAACACTGAAACTAGAACATACACAAGGGCAATCTTAGATATTCACAACTATCAAATATTCACAAAATCAATAACACCACCAAGGGTGATCACACCACACACGGCTCAACATATCCCAAATTGCTCCTCAAGATCGATCACCCATCATAATTCACAGTCTTAATTATCCAGAACTAAGTATGAAAAGAAAGAAAAGAAATGAAAAAGAGAAGAAGGAAGGGTGGAATGATCGTACCAAGTCGAGTGCAAAAGTACACCTAAGTTATACCTCTGGAAATCGGCTTAGTTAGAGGTCTATGGAGCCTCAGCCACTCCACATTAAGCTGAAAAGTGCAACTCAAATCAAAACTCGTTAAAGCACACAATAGCTTATCAAACAAAGAAGCCCAACTCTCAATCACATAGAAATAGTGGAAAGCAGTGAGTTAGAGCCAGAAACAGTACGTGCACTTAGCCAACAAAGCACAGGTAAGGGCCCGCTTCAACTTATCAAACAGTTGGGCCCAATCAGAAAGAAAATGAACATACTCAGAACAAGCCAGTATTGAGGTCATTGGCCTAGAAATTATATTCTTATGAACAAGCAGTCTAGGCAAAATAGGGGGTGTAAATTTCACAAGTCTGTTAAGTCCAATATGCGTATGAGTCTAGTCTACAGCAAAACTCTTAGTGGCAATGATCTCAGACTCAACAAATTCAAACTTGCAATAGTCAAAAAGGAAGTCAGTTTGGATGGAGTCAAAAGAGAAGGACTCATAATCAGCACAAAAACCATCATCAGAACTTCCATGGATATTAATCTCATAAGAAAAAGATTCACATTCCACATACAGAATATTATCATCTAATTTAAATAGAATGTCAGGAATGATAGGATCAAAAGAGAATGATTCATATTCAACATGAAAACCCACATCAAGACCTTCAGTAACATCAAACCCACATGAAAAAATTCATATTCTACATAAAGAGTATCATCGTCAATGTCCAAAATAGTGGGTTCAGTTACCTTATCACATAACTCCTGTGAAATATCTTCTTGTGACTCATCTAAATCACGAGGCTCAACTTTAGGTGTGATGCTTATATCTAACTCACTAATAGTATCAGATTGTTCACCCACATCAAACTCACAAAAGTCGTTCAGAGTGGTGGGTGGGTTGCCAAAAACTAGGACATGATCAATGATGCCCTTAGGTGAGCTAGTGCGGAGTGCAAGGTCAAGTGATAGAGATATACGGAAGTCATTCTCTTGATCTAAACTAGGTAAATACATGTCTTCATTTAAGTCCGGCCTAGCAGAATAAGAAGGTTCAAAATCATTATAGAGACTAATGTCAGGTTTAAGAGATCCTAAACGAGAATCAAGCTCACTATAATTCTCCGTATTTTGATTAAAACATTGAGAACATATAGCAATTCTTACTTTCATGGTCTCTATCATTTGATCAGTCATTTCATTGATCTTTTTTTCAAAACTTGCACATGTAGCATCAACATAAAGACAAAAAGGACAAGTATGAGCATTATGATCAGAAGATTCACAATCATCGCATAAAACAGGAGGCATATAATAGTAATATGGGTCAGTTGAATCTATAAAGTCGTCCGAAGGGTAAGAATTAGCCTGAAAATCATGCTCTCCATAAGTTGGGTGTCTAAAAGTCTCGTTAGCTTGTTCAAATGCTTCAGGTTTATCAAACTAGTTTTTCAAAGAAATTCCAAACTTCATCTTGAGTTTTAGATAATAATTCTGTTAAACCTTCAGGAAAAACTTGATTCAATATAACTCGTTGACTCAACATTTAGACCCACAACAATGACCTCACAAATTTCCCATTTTTCGAAATTATGATCCAGTTGAGCACGATAATCATTAAGCCTTGAAAGATAATTCCAAAAAGGTTTATGCTTATATTACGGGAAATGAAAAACTGGCATTTGAAGTTTTTAAAGTTCTTAAAGTTTTTCAATTTTTTGGGGTTTTCAAGTTTTTCAAATTTTTTTATGGGTTTTTCGATTTCTTTAAGAAATGAACTAAATAAATCACAACTAATAATGAATAAACAAAGTAAGTCGCAGCATAAGTGACTAATAAGAACGAAACTAAGAACAAGAAAGGTGCTCAAATTAAGGAAAACATAAACTTGCCACTTTGTTTTTTTTTTGAGGTTTTTTAAAAATTTCAATTTTTTTTGTGGTTTTCAAGTTTTTCTAATTTTTTTTCAATTTTAGGCTTTTATAATTTTTAGTGATTTTTAAGTTTTTCTAATTTGTTTTGGATTTTAAGCTTTTCCAATTTTTTTTTGATTTTGGGATAATTCAAGAAATGAACTAAACTAAGTAATAATTAATAATAAAAATAAAGGAAGTAAATCAAGATCTATGCTACTAAAAAGAAAGTAGGTAAGAAAAAGAAAATGTGAACGAATCTCATGCCATCGACCCTGGCAACGGCGCCAAAAACTTGCACGATAATTTTGAGTAAAAATTGAAGTGCCGCAAGCATACGACTATCATCGTAATACTTGACGGTCGTCTCCTCAGGGACGAGGGATGAAATTAAAGTCACTAGAAAAACTATTAAACTAGCATGAAATTAATTAAGCCAAAATGGCATTTGATACTTAAAATAATGCTAACGAATGAATTGCCAATAACCAAAGTTATTCAACTAAATCCAAGAGAAACCACTTGACATGTATTAAAGGAACTGCTAAAGCTAAACCTATCCTTTCTCCAATATCATAATTGAAATGTATTGATTAAGAAGGCAACAAATTAAGAGATAAAATGAATGAGATGAAAAAGAAGCAAGATAATTACCTCACTGCAGTGTATAATGAATTGACTGTACTAAAGAGAACAGGAGGAACATGAGCAGCCTAACCTAACACAAAGCTCAACCCCAGCTTCAAATCCACCCCCATCTCACAACCAAATTAACCCCAGGAGCAAAACTGCGATGAGAGTAGAGAAAGAGTAGGAGTATCTTGGCTATGGAAACTCGATCCAGCTTGAGTCTCGCTACCCTATTAATGATTAATCTAGTAAACAATGATCTCAACACTCAGTTTCACCATAACCACACAAACCACACTTCAACTGGGCATAACCCTAAAATGAAATATGAAAACAGTAAGCAATAGGGCAAAACATAAATCTGAATCGAGCAATTCACCAAGACAACTAGAAAAACAAGGGAAAGGGGCTTCAGAACTTCAACCAAGAACAGCCCATACATGAACTTCCACGCTTGTTCAAAATGGCAGATTCACCATCAACATTCAAGCAACCAGGAAAGATAGAGAAGGTAGACAAACAGGGGCAAATTTAGGGGAGGAAAATTTCAGGATTTTCAGCTACACTTAGCTAAAAGAATTGCAAGAGATTAAACATAGAAATCAAACCAACAAATCCAGAACTTAATGAGCTTCACAGAGACACCATTAAACGCCAAATGCTAGAACAAAGAAACCATCAACATGGACCCGAATTTGCAAATTTCTCAACTACAATATGACGTTCTAATAATCGTAACTAATCAAAAACATGCTACAAGACTTTTGTAGGCTAAGAATGAAATCTGGGAACTGAAATGAAATCAAGGAAATTGTAACGAAATTAAACCCTAGATTCCTAAACTCAAATTAAACTAACAAAGAATCCTAAAATTGAACCCATAAACAGAAACCTAACCTAGATTACCTAGCTTTCATGTCGTAGCCTTCATTTATAGTCCTTCAAGCTCGTCTCCCTCCGATCTTGGCCATTGATCTGGGCACACGTGGATTGTGAAGATGATGGAAGCTGGCGTGTTGTGGAGTGTTGATGGTGCTTCTGGTGGTGCTTGATGATGATGGCGATGCTGGGGATGAGATGAGAAAGAGAGAGAAAAGAGATGAGGAAGAGAGAGATGCAGATGAAGGGGTCGGGGTAGATTTTAAGTTTTTTCTATTTATTTTTTTCTTTTTTTTCCTTTGGGCTAAAATGAAATCGAGCTTAAGGATTGGGTGGGGTTTGAGTCAAGTCGGCCCAAATTTTCATTCTGGCATTTTTGTCATTTTTTTTCGCATTTTTTTCACATTTATTCGATACCTACAAAACAAAATAAAATCAAATAAAAACCTAACAATAATGATTATAACGAGCGTAAATCAAGTATAAAAGTGTCGTAAAAATAACACATTTTTGGCGTGAACATATCTATAATCCTTTTTCACTCATGTGGCTGAGTCTTTTGTGCTGCAACTCCAAGTTTGAGTTGTCATAGGCAACATTAACCTCCCCCTTGCATAACTTTCCTTACATAAAGTATAAGGAGCCTTCCTTTTTCATTTAGCAATGATTGCGCTTCCTTTGGTGAGCTTCTATATTCCACTACCAAAGTGATTAACCAAATAGGCATCATCAAGTTTTCCTGCCGATAAAGGGTTGAGGCGCATGTTTGGAATATGCCTCATATGTTTTAACATGAGCTTGCATCCTGTGTTGGTTATTAAGGTGATGGCACCAATACTAACAATTTTGCTTGAAACTTGATTTCCCATCTTTGCTTCACCAAAATCACCACCTTGGTAAGATGGTAAAAAATGTTCATGTGGAGTGACATGGAAGGCAATACCTGAGTCAACAATCCATGAAGAATTATCATATGCTAGATTGAGATAATTTTCTTCTTCAATGAAGTTGTTATGGCAGTAATGCTTTTATCTTGTTTCTTATGCTCAATTTGATCTGGCTTAACTTTTCCAGTCTTCTAATCTCTCTTGTAATATCGACAATCAGATTTCTTATGGCATGGCTTGCCATAGTATTAGCAAATTAGTTTAGGGTGAGATTTATATCTCCCCCTGGACTTGTCACATCTCTTATTTCTCCCACGTTTCTGACTTCTGCCACAATTGTCAACAAAATTGCCTTCAGATTGCAATGAAATGCCTCTTTCTTTTCTCCTTGTTTCTTCATTTAAGGGACTGTTTGTCACAGTATCCATAGTGAGTTTTCCTGCTAGGGCGGAGTCAGTTAATGTAACTACCAATGTGTCCCAACTATTGGGCAATGAACTGAGAAGCAGTAGTGCCTGTAACTCGCTATCGAGTTTCATCTCGATCTTTGTTAATTGATTTATAAGCCCCCTGAAATTATTTAAGTGCTCAGTCATAATTTGCCCGTCACTATACTGGAGGTTCACCAATCATCTTACAAGTAGAGCTTTGTTGTGCAGTATCTTCTTTTGGATCAAGGACTCAAGTTTTGTCGAAAGTTTGCACGCATTGTCAAAATTTAACCTATGCTCAAACAAACTTCTATCTATGTACTTTCAAATTATCGCAACTGCTTTGCGATTCAATAACTTCCACTCGTTTTCATTTTTACCTACTGGCATCTTTTTACTCAAAATAGACTCAGCAAGATCTTTGAAAATTAGACGGTCCTCCATCATGGCCTTCTAATAGGAATAATTGTCTGTAGTAAGTTTGATCATGCCACTATCATAAGTGACAACACCCTTATCTTGATTACAAAAGGATATGGTTGCTCAGCCTGAGCTCTGATACCACTATTTGGAAAAGGCGAAATAATACGAAAGCAAATTCTTTTCCCTTTCTGTGCAATTAAGATAGGCAATAAAAAATAAATAAATATTATAGATAGGGACACGCGAAGTTTTACATGGGAAACCCTCCAAAAAGGAAGGTAAAAACCACAGGACCGTTCGTCCAAAAATACTTCTATTATTTTGTAGTAGGATTACAAATGCAATTCCTCTAAACAATTTAGATGGTATACTCTCAATGTCTCACTCACTCAGATGGTATACAAAAATGACTTCCACATAATTTTGGTGAAAATCTCTCATGCACCATTTCTTGGTGGTTTCTCCCTCAAGTGTTTATCTCACTTGATTGTGTTTTATTTTCAAAAGGAAAAACATGACACTATTTATAAGAGTCCAAGACAGTTTCTTACCAGGGAATAATTTATTGCTAAAGCTATGTTAGTGTTAAACTTCACTTAAAAATAAATACTGAAACCTTCCTTCCATTTGCAATTCTTCTTCCTTTACTTCCTTCACGTTTTTTTTGTTTTTTTCTTTCTTGTGTTTATTTCCGTCTCTTTCTGTTTCTCTCTTCTTTTTGTAATTGTTTTTAGTTAGAAGAATTCCTGCCAATTAAGGAAGGAATCTCAAACAATGTATATGGCCAATCTGTCATTGCTTTTTTTCTTTTTTTTCATATAGTGTGCCACTATTTAAGATACTAATTATTATCTATGTGATGCTGATTAAACAACTTCCCTCCCTGATCTGACGTTTATGGTTGCCTTTGGCTTGCAGGGTTTTATCTTAAAGCTGTTAAGGTATGCTAATTATTATGAAATGGTTGTTAAATAAACTCCTTAGGCATCAGTAACGAAGGGCTTGCAAAGATAAGTGGCGCTGTCAAAATTCTGTGAACTTAGAGAAAGATATTATAAGTGATAGTGATTAAGTTTTACAGTTTTCTTGCTTTCTAGTTATTAAAAACCCAAAAAAATATCTACTGCTTGTGAATCCTAGTGAATCTTAATCCAAGGCAATGATTCGAAGAATTTTATGAGGACTTCAAATCAAAGTTAGATTTCTCATACCTTCAATTTTTACAATGGTCTCTAACTTGTATACGCTTGTTTACTAGATCAACAAACTCGTTCTTATTAGACAATTTTGTCCTTCATTCACCGTACTTTTGTTTTATTATTTCTTTCCTTATATCTCCTGGGTTTATAAAGTTTCAAAATTACCATTTAAATCATGTCACTCACACACAAGTGTCCTAGTTTTTTCTTTATAACTATTTTAGGCCTTGTTCAATAATTCTGTTGGCATATATTTTGCTAACTACTAATACTTGTTTAAATTTTTTTACCTTTGTTGTAGATTCCTGATATTTATAGGGGATAATGCAACCATGACGACTGGTTTGGAGTTATAGAACTAAGGATCATGAAAACGTTACTTTTCTCCCTTTTTATCCTTTTTAGGATCAATGATTGCCCCCCCTAAAAATTAGCATTTTATGGAGTTATTTTAGATCCTTTTATAGTCCGTAATTATGAATAAAATTTAATTGTTAGTATTCCACTAGTTGTGTTGTTAATAAACTTCATGTATGTGAAGATATATATGAATGAAATTTATTTTTGTAAATATTTTACTATGACGTCATCTCCTTTCTTTTCATTATATTAAGATACGTTGAGAGAACACTATGAAGTTATTTATTGCCAATACTGACAATACTGACTTTTAAAGCACATTTAATTTATAGCACAATTATTGTAATAGTTTAAATATATATCTTGTTTTCATTATAGCACATTTTTTTATGAAATTAAGGATGGACTATGGAAGTGTTGGATGGTTGCTGTGGAGGGGTTGGGGTTGAGGTTGCTGTGGAGAATTTTGAAAGAAGTTTGTTGAATATGAATCTTAAAAATAATTTGAGAAGTTGGGAGAGCTTAAGTATAAATTTGGTGGTGATGGTAATGTAGCTAGGTAATTGTGGAAGCTGAGCCTTGTATAGCTTGAATTAAGGGCCTGTTCTTTTCGTTGGGAAATACGAGTTCAGAAATTGGTAAAGTTGCTTGAGATTGGTTGAAGTGGATAATTTTTTTAGTTGAAATGAGTTGAAATAGGTTAAAGTTGATTGAAGTTGATTGAAGTGGGCTGAAGTTTTTGTATATGATGGGTAGTAGTTAAACTAGTGGAAGGTAGGTAGAAGTTGGTTAAAGTGTATTGAAGTTGCTTGAAGTGAGTATTTTTTTTATTGAAATTGGTGAAATTAATTGAAGTGGGTTGACGTTGGTTAAAGTTGGTAAATTAGAATTTACCAATTAAAAGAACAAGGCCTAAATAATGAGATTAATGGGTTAGAAATGGTGTCACTACCTACACTTGTACTACAGCACTTAAGGAAGTGTGGGGAGAAAAAACAGAGCTAATATCAATTTCACACTCAACAAATATGGAGAACCCGTTCCTCACAGTAGCTAATTGTTGGGAATTAAAAACAATATATGTAGATTAACTTAATTTTCTATTTATTAAATTAATTAAATCCAAGTGTTCTTGGAAAAAAAGCACCTAATTGAAATATCAAATTACTTTACTCTTCGATCAACGTTAGAATACCTTCACGGAAGCCCTCGCAGAAATTCACTCATTCCATCTTTGAGATTGTTGGTAGCGCTCTCTCTCTCTCACTCTCACCTATCGATTCCATCCTTTATTCGATCTAAACTTATGTGCTAATTGAAGAAACCTTAACTATTTTCTTCGTTCAACCAGATTATGCAACCTATTATGTAGCTAGCCTTGAATTGATCAACGTATTGGATGAGTTGATGATGTGTGGGTTAATTTGTAATCAAATCGATACCTCTTTCAATTGCGATCTATTGATTAACAGCAGAAATCCGATTAGGTATGATATTGTGATTCTTCCTTCATATGTGTGATGCAATATTGGTTCGACAGTCACATGTAGCTTGTTTGATGACAATTAGTTGAGTTGGAATGTCGAATTTATTAGTTGTAAGTTGTTCTTGGTTAATTTGCTACACAGATTGTATTAGGCAACGTAGTTTTGGTATGATTTTTTTCCCTTGATATTTTCGTGTGTTATTTCATTGATACATATGTTCTTAAGTTGGATGTTGAACCCTCCTCTGTCTTAATGTAGGTGACACCGATCAGTGAATTATTACAATTGAAGTCAATTATTGAATTTGGGGCTCAAATTGGTTTGTGGATCTATTGGATTACATATGTCCATAACAGGAAACATGTTACTTTTCCTCTGTTCTGAAATTATTTGACGAGTATCAATGATAGCCTTTGTGAATTTGTGTCCATTAATATTGAAAGGTTTGATGAATTTGCGCCCAATTTGGATTTTGTTCTGAGCATGCTCATATTGGTGCCCTCCTTGTGTAGCAGTAGCTAGTGTTCTATTATAATTAATTAATTAATTACTTAATTAATTACAGTGATTCTTTCTTTAGTAGTATGCTTTTCCCTTGGTTGTATTTTACTATCCACTATGTTTATAAGTATTATATTTCCTGTTGATATCTGGGATCAAGAATTGCCTGTGTGTATGATTTTTGTGTTTGCTTATATTTCAAGGACATTTAATTCCAGATTTTAGCTAGATAGTTCCTTTTTAAGATGGGAAGTATTTAAGGTACCAATGGAATGTACTGAGCAGGGGTAAAGTACTTAGCTTGAATGACGAAATTTACAATTTTTAGAATTTTATGCTCAATGATTTCTATATGTCATCACCTTTTTAATCAACTGGTTGAGTTGGTGGTTTGGCTTAAAACATAAAACAATAATAAACTTTATGTTGTAGGCATTGAATAAATGTAGTGGTGGGCAAACTTAGAGTTACAAGATAAGACTCTCTAGGGCAAGTTTGCTACTATAAGTGAACCTATAAGTATATGAGAATATTTTTTCGACAATGCCTATTCTTCTTAGTGATATTTGATCTAAAATTAGAGTTAATAGGCACATGTATAGCTAAGAATTCAGTCCTTGCTCCTGGAGGTGACCTTGAATGCACAATTGAGTATATTCTCAATACAGGAGGTAGAATGTGGGTCAGGATATTATTGTGGAGTGCTTTGTGCAACATACAGAACCTTGGAAAAGAAGTTGCATATCTCTATTCTATAGAAAAACATACGTTTGTTTTTCACTTATATTATCGAATTTTGTGGGGGTTTTGATTTATAGTGACTGTAACAAAGTCATTTAGTTTTGCTTAATTTATGAATGCATAAAGGAACTCAAAATTTAGGTGTGAAGGAAATGTATTGACTTGAACCTTTTCAACAACAATTTAAAAAGTATGTAGTTGACAAAGTATGTAGTTGACTGTAATATGAATAATTGAGGTTCTAAAATCTTATTATTGACAAACATAGATGTAGAGTATTGGTGAACTAATATTTGTTATTGGAGAACCCCAAAAATGAACAGAGTCAAGGGTAGCTACTATTAGTATGTATTAATTAAGGCACTGCATTTTGACAACATGTACCAAAAAACTTATCTTTTCTTATTTTTATGGTCTCATTGATTATTTCTTTGTGTGACAATGCAAAACATAAAGATCTTTTTATATCATAGGCTCAAATGAGTGTAAGTAAATGCTGACTTGAAGTTATTGAAGAAGCTGGTAATTAAGTACACTAATTTTGCAAGTTTGTGACACTTGATCTATTTGATTTTGAGCCTTTTTATGCTAGGGTTTTGGAATTAGTTGGTAGATCAATGAAGACCTCTTGAACTCTTCTTGATTCAATTGTGATGAATATTGACAATCACTCGAAAAGGTTGTGTTTATATTATTGTTCATGCCCTTATGTCCGGCTTGCCACTGCAGCTATGACTTGACATTGTGCTTTGGCTGGGGAGGTGCAGGGGTGAGTGCATTAGTGAGTATAAAGCACATTGTGAAGTCTTTGGTAGTGTAATTTTGCAAAATCTGATTGTGACTTCTGTGGTGTTGAGTCTCAAGATGGCTCCTGGACTCTTTGACCTTGGTTTTCTTGTTCTTTATGCCTAGTTCTTGCAATGTGTGTTTAGATGCTTGATCCTAGCTTAACACTTTTGCATCCATGATTGACTTATGATTTTGTGGTGCGTAATTTTATGTGCCATCTTATTTTTCTTATCTAAATGTTTGAGTAGATATTGTTTTAGTTAGCATACTAATTTTTTAATTAAAGTTGCTCAACTTTTTACTTAGCCCCTGGCCTGCTCATGCTTGATTTAACTATGTGCCCGTTGCTACTACATTTTCCTTCTTGGTTAACATTTATCTTTTCCATGTATCTCTCATGGGTTTTCCATACACTCCGTGATTTGACTGCATAGGATAGGATGTCATTCTTGTTATGAAATTAGTGCAGAGTTATTTGAAACTTGGGGAAGTCTACTATTGTTCATTTAGATGGTCGTATTTGTTTAGCCAATTCGGTTACCTTCCTGATGATATCAATAGACCTATCGATTAGAAGAGTCAATGTTAGCTTACATTTCTCAGTGAATGAAAAGGCTTAGGAATTATTGCTTATGCAGGTACGTCACCCACATGTTTTGTGAGCGAAAGGGTCTTCAAATTTTGTCTACCTGATGATTTGATTCTATAGAACTGGATGCCTTTCTTATAACATAGTTATTGTGTTGTGGTCTAATATAGCGGGAATCTACTATTATTGTGATTTCCACTTCTTTCCATGCAATTGAACAACGCCAAACATATATGTACTTCACAATTTTCTTTAAAAAGGATCACGTATTCTTTACAGGTTCTATTTAAAATTCAATCATTGCTTTTATTTGGGATTAGGTAAGGCTTTTAACTCAAGCTACTTCCCTATGACATACAGAGGTAAGTTGTGTCAGATGTGCGCAACCCTTACTGCAATTACATAGAGTAAACCCCTTGATTTAAATTGTGTTGATTAGGCATCCAATAGTTTTAGGCTCTGCTACAGTTAGTATTGTAATGATATGATTTGCTAATTTTATCCGTCCTACTTCTTTTTGTAATGATATGATTTAATCTCTGTGTTGCTTGTACTTTGCCCACTCTTTGCGCTTGATAATTTCAAAAAAAAAAAAAAAATGCCCAAATTGTATTCCATTTTTCAGGTTAAGCAATGAAATTCACCCCCTTTCATTTCTTTCTTTTAAATGTTTTCCAGCACTAAATTCAATAGGCTGACGTTCAGTCACTTAGCAGATCTTTTTAAGTAATGAAGGTTTAGTAACAGATATGACAACAAACATTCAAATTTTATAAAGTTAGTGCTTAGCAAGTGAACACATAAATAAAAAAATGAATATTTAAGTTTTAAGTAGTGAGCATTTAATAAATATCTAGGTTTTAGAAAATGAACTTCGAATGATTAAAAAAATGAATGTTTTTGATTTAAAAAGTGAACATAAATGAACATTTAGTTATTAAAAAATACCTTTACATATAACAAAAAATGAACATTTAGGTTTAATTATGGTCAGCTACAGCTTTATTTGGATTTAAAAAATCATTCATATGAACGCAATGATAAACATAATTTTATATAGCCAAATTCATTGCCTTTCAAATAGAAAAAGAAGAATTTTTATGTGCAATTTTTCAACTCTCCGACTTATGTTCAAGAAGATTAAGGCAAATAACGAGGTTTTGTTAGGATCACAAATAGGATGATTTTGTATCGCAAGTGATATCTAGATGATCTATAGCAACTGGCATTGTAAGTGTCCTTTAGTTTTAGTCATACGACTTCTTTCAACTGCTTATGATTTCCTATACAAGTCTAAGAATAATCAAGTTTTCAGCTCGTACATAATGAAGTTTGCCCTTACTCTTGATGAAGATTTTACACATTTTGTTTTCTAACGTGCAATTTTAGTATAATTGCTGATATGTTCAAGTTACACATTCATAATTTGACTAAATAACATATAGAAAGTAAAATTTAGTGAATGAGTGAATTATGAGTAGCATGTCTCATCTGGATATGAGATGTGTCAAGAGATGGGTTGATAACCTAAGATTTCCACCGATTGATGCACTTGCCTTTATCATCATTGAAGCAAAAAAATTAATGTTGTTACATTCATCAGATACTAATTTTAAAATACGTAACAAGAGTGTGTTACAATTCTGTAAACGTAGGCTAAGAGAAGGTTTCTACTAGAATCATGTATATACTTTTTCTATTAGTAATTAAGCATTTGTACTCCCAAAAATCAATGCTCAGACCAAAAAGAAGTCTCTTATACAATCTAACTGTTGCAACATACCAAAAAATAAATTAAACTGAAAGGAACAATTATTTGTTGAAAAAAAGGATGTACTGCCTAATCGTTAACCTGTTCTATCTTTAGATATCTTGCACCTTCACCTACATCAAGACAAATTAACCTCAGCGTTAACACATTCGATTGTTCTTATATGTCTCCATTCAAAAATGGAAGAAAAATACTTCTACTAATAAAATCCTTTATTTGCAGCTGTCTTCTTTACCAGGGCAATACAATGTATTGATGGATTCCTCGTACAAGTAGAATTCGTTAAGCTACTACATTCATGGCATATATCCATGAGTTTTCAAACTAAAGAGCCAAACATAAGCAGGAGTATCCTAGAAATTACCACTACTTCCTTGAACTTTTGAGCTTTGTGGTTTCCTAAATGGCTACCATGTTCTTCAGCTCTAGAGCAACAAAATTGGTAGATGATGTGACGATTTTGTGGCAGTACTGGACCCTTAATTTGTGACTCCCAACAACCTATAATTGCGGGGGGGGGGGGGGAAGGGGTTCTGTCAACTTGTATTAGAACCTTATAAGATAAACACGAATAATATATCAGCGTGAACGTAAAAGGTCATTATTCAAGCCTATTTCAGCATGTTAATTAGATTGGTGACATCCGAAACTCCTAACATCAAAATTCTTGAAGGCTGCATTTCATGAAAAACATTTTGCAATCCACAATATTGATAAGGTAAGGTCACACAAATCGTGTATTCAAAAGAAAAATGTAGTTTCCAAGTTAACCTCAAAACGGTAACATCTCCAGTAAAATACAATGCATCGCACAATAGAAGGTGGCCATGGCAATTATATGCAAGCAATATCCTTAACCTAAGTGAATTACTACAGCCACTTGTTCATCATCGCCTAAGCACTTAATAATAAGTACAAGAAACAAGCTGTAAACTGATTGTCACGAACGCTAGATGTCTCAAATCCAAGCTATTGATGTTTAAGCACTACTACTATAATAAGGCCATTCAAGTAGGTCAGATTTCAACTTCTTGCAAACTTTACTACCAGAAAGACGTGAATTATAAGGTGTAAAGGGATGCATAACTGATAAACAAGCTATGAACTGATTGTCATGAATGCTCAATGTCTCAAATCTAAGCTATTGATGTTTAAGCACTCTTTACTACTACAATAAGGCCATTTATGCAGGTCAGATTTCAGCTTCTTGCAAAATTCACAACCCGAAACACGTAAAATAAAGCTTCTTGTCCACTACCTCCCAACCCACCAGTGACTTTGCTTCTGCACTCCCCCTTTCCAACAAATGCCTTCCTCCTTGAGTGCTCTCTCTCTTTCTCTCCCCCCGGTCGTTAACACACCTCTTGCTAAGCAATGTCTCCAACAAGCAGTGAAACTAGTTGTACCTACTTTTCCCCTCCTTTTTTGATTCTCTTTTTTTCTTGTTTTTCACAATCTATCTCATCTCTCTCTCTCTCTCTCTCTCTCTCTCTCTCTCTCTCTCTCTATATATATATATATATATATATATATATATATATATATATATATATGTGGAATCTCATCTAATCTTCACCTTCCTCCATGTGCCTATCCATAATCCCCTTAACAATATGTATGCTCCCATAGTTTTCTTCTAATAATGGTCACCCAGTCATTTGCTGTATTGAAGGATATTCATAAAATGTTTAACATCTTTACAAGAAATAAAGATTTCCATTTCTTTCAAAACCCTTCACAAATCCTAATAAAACCTTCACAAAGTATTCCCATTGGAAGATTCCCCAATATATTTCAGAAGAGATCAGGAAAACAAGGGATGTTGATGATAAGAGAGATGATCACACACAATTTATAACCAAAAAGGCAGAATTTTTCCTCCCCAAAACACAAATTAATAGCTAAAGCACAAAAAGAGTGTAACTTCATAGTTCATTATATATCAAAAAAGAACCAGTCCTGAGCATCCAACTCTCTGCAGTATTCAGCTCTGGCATTCTTGTGATTCTAACTAGGAAAATAATTATTTCTAATATAGTTGGATAAGAACTTAAGCTTCCTAAATTTTAGCATGTAAAGTAGTATTTATACTAGGAAGATCTCCTATAAAGCCTCTTAAGATGATAAGAGAGATGATCACACACAGATCAGAAATTACAGCAATTTTTACTAACTTAGAGAATGCGTACAGCATGCTTACCTCATTCTTCCTCAATCCAATGTTCCAACGGGTTGCCACGCCTTTGTATTCCTCAATATGCCTCATAATATAAATACCTTCGTTATGATCTTATTTGGAACCATCGATTTTCCAAGGCATATCTATGTGTCTTTCTTAGAACTGTTCAATGGAACAGTCTCTCCTATCATAACTCCATTCCTTGACAACATATTCTCCCAAGAGTCTACTCTGCTTGGTTTGCATATGATTAAAAAAATTAGTATCATTATATGCTTCATTGTAAAAATAATTAAACGAAACAATAATGTGTAACCTCACCAAATTATCTATGAAGAACTCATACAGGCAACTATCCTTCCCCTTTTATTCATATGATCTATATTATCCATAGTTTTGTTCTTCAAATTAAAGCGGAGAAGAATTTTTCTTTTCTTGTATACACAATGGAAAAACACTTGAAAACTCAAAATAAAGTTTTTTTCTATCAATGTACAATAATGTCCCCATCATTGTGATATATTTCCAAATAGTAGGTACCAGCAGAAAAAGTTAAAAAAATGTTTAAAGTAATATATTTGAGTTAATTTTACCAAGTCAACTTCTTTGAATTTGACATGGAGAGTCAAAGATAGCTCGTCATTTAGCTTATGAAAGAATGCATTTGTTTTGGGTTTCATCTTTCTCTTCATGTATAGATCCTCTAAGACCAAGAAAAAAAGACTTTTACTTGGCTAAACCTTAATCTATAAAAGCATATATATACATGTCAAAATATTATATAAAATCATTTAAATTGACTTACAAATGCTTCACTTGTAAAGAAAATCCGATAAACACGAGATCGGTCTCTAACCCGATAAACACGAGATCGATCTCTACACAGCTAACGTGCATTCAGTATATGCGCCCAAATGTTAATGACGGTTTTATCAACGTCATTATCCTTAGCAAGAGTTGAAAGCACACGTCTTGTAGCCACATAGTACATATCATCATACAACACTTGGCTACAAAATAAATAGATAAATTATACTATGAACCAATAATTTAAGAATCACCTAGCTTAGATAATCCGTTGGGATGAGGTAGGGGAAATGCATACTAGCAAATGCAAAGAATGTGTAGTTACCTTTGGTCTTCTGATGGGTTAAAGACAAAATGCACATATAGCTTAAGTTCATAGCCTATTGCCCCAAAGATACTCATGTCCCTTTACATGTAATGAGAGCACAAAAAAGATGCAAACTCTTTCCTTTCTCGGTGAGGATAGTTGTGTCTTTCTAACATTGTGTTTCCTCCATCTGCTTTTAAACACACAATTTGATATTATTCAAGTTGAGAAGTAGTAGTTTAAAGGAAGAATAGTAAGTAGCAATGGATCTAAAATTTGTTAGCAAATCCCAAAGAACGATGAAGGAGAAATGAAGTAGCAATGCATCTAACGTTGTGTTGGGTTATATATTATGATTTCATGTCATGATTCTCAACTTGAGTGAACTATTAAATCCTTTTTTTAAGAAAAACATAATCATGTTCTAGAACGCATAAAAAAGCATGTTCTATTACTCCCAGAAGCTGCCAGAAAATAAAAACCAGCAAGCAGCACCATTATATACCAATTTTCTAAATTTCGATGCCATCTAAACATACACGCAACTTAACTAATTCATTGCTTATAGTAGGATTGTTTTAACTCACCTTTTTCCTTCCCGAGGGGGAGCCTTACAATCTTCTTAGTGCAAAAAGAATCACTTAGGCTCAATTTCAGAAAACTGAGCATCTAGCGGATTTGATAAGATGAGCACGCAAATGTTCAAGGAAGTCACAATGAACTTATAAGATTTGTATCACTTCAGTGAGCACCTAGGAGACATTTGCCTAATATAATCCTCAACCATGTCGTAACGCACAACAATGTTGTTTCCTATAGACATACCCTCTATAAACGTAGGCTAAGCTAGCTCAACTCAAACTCCATTGCTTTTAGGCATGCGATCGATAAAATTGAATACCAAGAGATGCCAGTAGTTGTGCTAAAACATGAAAAATAAAAATAAGGAACCAATTATTATGTTGTACAATTTATAAATTTACATTAAGTGGGGATAAAGTGTAGGAATTACATCTTTACAACTGGAAAAGCCAAACAAAAAAACAAGGAAGAGAGGAAAATATGATTGGCCCTCAGGTTACATTCCTAAGTGACTTAGGAACTCCTAGAACCAAGAATCTTGAGCCTTTAGGGGTGCATTGAAGGGTTTGGATGTGAAATTAAGAAGGGCTTTATAAGGTTCTCTTAGCGTCACAAACACAATCCTTTCTCAGATTTTTCTCAAGTTTGAATTAACTACCCTTTGTTTTGACGCCTAGATGAGGGATTATATTTATGAGTGTGGAAAAGTAGGGCTTTCTAAGACTTTTAGGAGTTGATTTTTATATGGAGCTATCTCGATGCATACCTGCCCACTGCCAGTTTTTTAAGTCAGATCAAGGAACCATGTTGTTACCGCAAATTTTTTTTTAAAAAAAAAAAACTTCCTCAAAGTGTGAGGGTTTTTGAGCCAGTCCACCAGCATATTCTCAATTTTGATGTGTTCGAGTCATAACTTCCTCGTCAGAGCTTACTTTTGGAGATTCTTTTTTTTAAAAAATTGAGAGTTTATTTAGTATAGTTTCTAATGACACTAATTTAGTATTTTCATGTATTGGGTAGGTGTGTGCCATTTTTATTACATATGTTGGTAATCCACGCAATTTTTGCTTTCCCAATGCTTATTACACTAGAGCTTATAACGTTCATTTGATAACTTATTCAACAAAAAACATAAATATTTAGACTACCATCATGGCCCCTTCCCCAAAACAACTCTAAAAAGGGGGGGGGGGAGAGGGAGAAAGAGAGAGAGAGACCAAAGAAGAAAGGCGGAAACATATATGTTGGCAATTATATGCTGCTGCATCGCATAGACCTCGCTTGTTGGTCTTTTTGAGACTTCCTCCATAATACATTTGCCTTTGCCAACATAGCTTGGTTCTTGTACATCTCGCGTTGAAACGTCGACATCTAGCTCTCAATCACAACTCTAGTAGCAGGTTGTATCATTCTTTTCTTGAGGCTCTGCCTCACAGATGAATATTTGAGTGAATGTTGGCTGATTCTCTTATTGAGAGATGCCAAGGCTGAAACTTGGCGGAGTAAATTGTGGGAAGCCATGTTTAGTTTTTTGGGCAGTCAAAAATTGCTTCTCAATTGCCTCAACCTCTAATAAGAAACCTTCCAACTCATAGGAGTCATGCGAGAGTACTGTTGTGGTACTTTTTGATTTCCCCGGCAAAGTTGTGTGTGCAAATAGCACACCACTTGTGGTTTGCACAATTGTAGTTCTTACTCTCTTGAATGAAGCATGTGCTTCAGGAAGCAACTACTCTAATTTCGTCGTCATCCCTACCCAGACACGACTATTGGTGATGATTTCATTGCTTGCCTTCTTACCATCCTCAAGAAGTGCCTGATCAAAAGAAATACATTTTGACGTCAAATAATGAATAGAACTAACAGCAAAATAGGACAAAAAAAAGCGATAAGTACCATCAGATACAACTAACAGCAATATGGGACCAAAAAAAGAACTACGATGACCATTTCCTTACTTAGCTTTGGCATTTGGATTGACCACCGCATAATAAGATAAATTATTGATCATTCTCCAGTAGTATAAAAAATTTATTACTAGTAATGAAGAGCTACATGAAATTGTTAATATGCAAAAAAACTATGTATTCTATCACTGAGCTGAAAGAGGCCTATATATTTTTACCAAATTCGATCAAAATTCAGAAAACTAAGAAGGCATAAAATCACTACAAAGACATTGATCATATGCATCGCTAAAATGTGAAACCATGTTGTGTTCAATGGATACTAATTAGCTGTGTTGACTAGGTTATTTTAAGCAACATCCACCTATGATGTATCTCTCAAAGGTTAAGCTTAATTTAATTCAACAGTGAAAGCTAAAACCAAGAAAGATTACAATCAAGGGAAAAAGGATAGAAACTAAGCTAATACTTGGATACAGATTTTACCACCAAAGATTAATCTAGTGAAAACTAAACTCTTGCTTGGATACATATATCACCACCAAGTTCGAGCTTAGGGCCCTTAAGCTTAATTAAGATACAGATATCACCACCTAATCAAGACTTAAGACACACTTGATCACCACTCTAATTGGCCAAATTAGCGATAAGCAAGTAGAGAATTTGAGGTAACAACATTGAGGAGTTTCAAACTCAACTTCAGATTTCAATTAAGCATCACTTTCTCAACACTTAGTTACAAAAGGACTAGGCAAGCTATTTTTAAAACCTCAAGATGTCTAGAAATCCCCTATTTTTGAAAATTAGGATTTGGACACCATAAGGACCTTAATCACCAAGATCTTTTTAACTATGCATCTTCAGGCGCATTCTGAGCAGCCTGACAAAATAGGCTGAACGGGGCCCCTTTACGTGCTCTTCTTGGTCCGTACTTGATAGGGCTGTAAACTAGACATCCTAAGTGAACTAGAAAAAAAATTACAACATTTGGATGTCGTTTGATCTAGAAAATAATAAAAACAAGGCCGACTAAAAACTGTCCCAAAACTATAGCCTGGACAGTTTGAGTTCAAGAGCTTATTTGAAGTACCAAATGAAGTCCAATTGAGCTGAAACTTATTTCATTGGAAACATAACTTCTTTAACTTCAAACCAATGGAAAAGTATTTGACTTAAATCTCAAAGAGGCCTAAGTAATTAGGCTCACAAGAACTAGGTATGTTGCTGGAATTAACCCGATAACTAGGTCTTTTGAATCCTTTGAAAGATTAGACAAAAATACTTAGTTTAGAATTAATTTAATTGCATAATTAAGTTTATTAGAATATTAATAAACCCATTTAGCAAAGAAATCAAAGTTAAATCAAGTTTAAGTTGACGAATCAGCTTCAAAACTAGAAATGGTACAAAATGGCCTAAACTGAAAAGTGTTTAGTTTAGGACTTGAAGATTCCCATGCTATCTTGGTTTGGACTTGACTCTTTTGGCATGGTTTGAAAGTCAAGGATGTCAATTAACATTTTAACCATAAGAAAAAGCGCTAAACCTCCTGGAGGTTTAGGAAAACAGATGCACAGTTTGGTTTGTGCATGAACTAAAAATAAAATCAATTAGGGCTAATTGAGGACTATGACCGAACTACATCATCCTCCCTTTGTTAGAAAAAATTTGCCCTCAAATTTGTGCCGGCAGATCTGGCTGAAATATAATTAACCACCCAAATAAGCCTTTTTTGGTCTTTAAAGTTGTTTTCCTTAAATCAATCTTGGAAAACACCCTAAAACATTGTGGCTCATCTAGAGAAAGACGGTGAAAATGTTTATGGAGTGGGGTGGCTAATGGATGGTTTGGAGAGGGACCTTCGAACTCACCTTGAACAGCAAGCAATGGTTCACTATGAGTAAGGAAAGGGTTTGAATGCTCATGGTGCTTTTGGGTTTGCTTTCATGGCGTTTAGAGAGGGGTAAAGGTGCTAAGGTGTTCTTTTTTTCTCCATTTGTGATCAATGAACATACCTTGATGTTCTTGCTTTTTTCATCCTCATCACCTTGAAAACCACTTGAAACATTCTCGAAAGGAATCATTTCTCCCTCATTAACTTTCACCTGCACTTCTTCTTGAGTTTCCTCCTGATTGACCTACCACATCTTCTTCTTTCTTTTCCTTAACCTCACACTCCTTCACGGCTTCCCATTTAGCTAAGTTGATAACATTTCTATTTGGGTAGTCTGCGGTTGTGTGTCCAAGTCCTTAGCATTTAAGGCATCTTCTTCTGCCAAAAGGACTAGGGCTGGGTCTGTTTTGTAGGGGTAGACTCTCTTGTGGAGTTTTTATTCTTTGTGGCATGAAAGGAGAGGGAACCACAGGTTTAGGAAAGGAAATGGACCTCCCCTTGTTAAAAGGTTAGTCCCGCAGTGGGGGCGGAAGTAGGTAAACATGTTTGAGCATGCAAGAGGTGGGCAAAAGGCACCCATCAGCTTACTTCTCATCTTCATCCAAGTTCTCACCTTCTCTTTTCCTTTCTTTCTTCTCTTAAACTTGTAATTATTCCACCATTGAAGTGCATAACCTCTCAATCTTGAAATAACCACTTTGAACTTCTCTTAGCTATTAAGGATACAACAAGCAAAAACTCGTTCCGCCTTAGATGATCAGCCTCTGAACTCTTCCTCTTGGCTACGAAATTTTGGAATTTTGAAGCAGGCATATCCAATATCAACCAAAGCTAGTGCTTTCTCCAAGGTCATTGATGATGGCATGATGGATGAGGTCTAGGGTTCTTTGTGGGCTGATTTGAAACGTAAGTAGGCTGTTTGTGTTTAGATTTTGGTTAGGATGAATTTAACGAATAGAAACATGAATTGGATGATTCCAGGCAAGGATTTAGAACTTGCTCTGATACCAAAACTGATGTATCTTTGAAGGGTTAAGCTTAACTCAATTCAAGAGTGAAAGCCAAAACTAAGAAAGATTACAATCAAGGGAAAAAGGATAGAAACTTAGCTAATCCTTAGATACAGATTTCAGCACCAAAGATTAATCTAGTGAAAACTAAACTCTTACTTGGATACATATATCACCACTAAGTTTGAGTTTAGGGCCCTTAAGCTTAATTAGGATACAGATAACACCACCTAATCAAGGCTTAAGACTCACTTGATCACCAATTAATTGGTCAAATTAAAGATAAGCAAGTAGAGAATTTGAGGTAACAACACTGCGAAGTTTTAAACTCAACTTTAGATTTCAATTAAACATCACTTTCTCAACCCTTAGTTACAAAATGACTAGCCAAGCTATATATAATAAACGCGTAAGGTCTTTCCTTAAACATTAGGTAACCATTAGGAGATTACTTAATGCTTAGGAAAGTCACTAAGTACATTTAACTAGCTAAGTACACAGTTTAGCACATAACCAAATCAAAGTAAGAATAAATGAGTGCATTAGCTTCAAATGATTAACTTAAGCTATTCCTTGCTGATTCTAGTCTTGATTAATCATGTTTTCCTCCCTAGGAAGGAAACCATACACGGCTACCATCTCAAAAGGTGAGGAGTAATACATGCTTGCCACCTCCTGCTTGAGTGTTCGAATGTAAGCTTGCAAAGTGGTACTATCTTCGTCTTCCACGGTGCTTTATCTCCATTTATGAGTCACATGGTGAATAAGCTCAAAGTACCAGCCAATCTAGCACAAATCTTGGTGGAAGAAACCCACCTAGGAGGGTAAAACTCTCTTACTAAGCAGGCTGCCGTGGAGAAGCTGTATGGGCTGTGTCTTTATGCAACAAGCGTCACTCCATTTTGGTGACTAATCCTTGGTTTCCTTTTATGGGGGGGAAACCTCAAGATGTCTAGAAATCCCCTATTTTTGAAAATTAGGATTTGGACACCATTAAGGACCTTAATCACCAAGATCTTTTTAACTATGCATTTTCAGGCGCATTCTGAGCAGCCTAACAAAATAGGCTGAACTGGGCCCCTTGACGTGCTCTTCTTGGTCCGTACTTGACATGGCTATAAACTAGACATCCTAAGTGAACTAAAAAAAAGAATTACAACATTTGGATGTTGTTTGATCTAGAAAATAATAAAAGCAAGGCCGAGCAAAAATTATTCCAAAACTACAGCCTGGACAGTTTGAGTTCAAGAGCTGATTTGAAGTATCAAATGAAGTCCAATTGAGCTGAAACTTATTTCATTGGAAAACTAACTTCTTTAACTTAAAACCCATAAAGAAATATTTGATTTAAAGCTCAAAGAGACCTAAGTAATTAGGCTGACAAAAACTAGGTATGTTGCTAGAATCCACCCGACAACTAGGTCCTTTGAATCCTTCGAAAGATTAGATAAAAATACTTAAATTTGAACTGATTTAATTGCATAATTAAGTTTATTAGAATCTTAATAAACTCTATTAGTAAAGAAATCAAAGTTAAATCAAGTTTAAGTTGACAAATCAACTTCAACACTGGAAATGATGGCCTAAACTAAAAAGTGTTTAGTTTAGGACTTGAAAATTCCAATGCTATCCTGGTTTTGACTTGACTCTTTGGGCATGGCCTGAAGGACAAGGATGTCAATTAACATCCTAACCATAAGAAAAGGCTCTAAACCTCCTGGAGGTTCATGAAAACAGATGCACAAGTCAGCATGTGTATGTACGTATATGTAAATATATACATGTGGGTGTGTGCGTGTGTGTGCG
>JAKOGI010000789.1:0-77500 GCA_029747015.1 Carnegiea gigantea | reverse complement strand
CCCAGATTTTGAAAGTTCGTAGGAATTAATCTAGTTGTTCACAAATTCTGAAATTTTTATGGTAGATGGATTGGAATGTGAAAATTCCTTGGGTTTTTGAAACAAGTGAATTGGAGTTAAAATGAAGAACGTATGGTTGAAATACCGAACCCTATAAAAATCAAGGCTGTTGGTGTAGGTTTCGATTTTTGAAGTTTTTGACCTAGTTACTGTTCGATTTGGTAAAAACTCTAAACGTGAAAGTTGTAGTACACAAAATTATCTTTCTAAGTTGAGGAAGAGGTCGATTTTTAGAGGTTAGGAGAAAACGTTATGAATTTTGGAACTGAGGTTAAAAACCTAGGCAAAAACTCGGAAGCTGAAACTGGGACTGTTGAAACCATGGATTTGGAAAAATTCCAGAATTGGTTCATAAAATTTATTGGGTGTGAACTTCTGGATGTAACGAAAATTCCTGTTTGGGAATCGGACCGTTTTGAGTAGCATAGCTCGAGATACAATAAATTCTTCAAGGGACGGTCATGGGAAAACAGTCACTGACAGTTCTGAAATAACTGAGATTGTGACCTAGTTTGGGACAGAACCGGGCCAAACCCCGAACACAGAAAATGTAGGGGACGACTTAAGGTTTCGGGATCGACCTAGAACACTGAATTTAGACATCGGAAACAAGAGTTATAGCTGCTGAAAATCGCACCCAGAATCTGGCTATTTGACCCTTAGCTAGGGTTAAGGATGGGTTGAACTAAAAAGTTAGAGAAATATTATAAAAAGGAAAAAAAAGTTTTTTGTTTTGGGAGGACCAAGATGTCCTAAATTAAATGTGGACTGATTGT
Source organism: Carnegiea gigantea (assembly GCA_029747015.1). Classification (NCBI taxonomy): domain Eukaryota; kingdom Viridiplantae; phylum Streptophyta; class Magnoliopsida; order Caryophyllales; family Cactaceae; genus Carnegiea; species Carnegiea gigantea. The sequence goes on along the minus strand of JAKOGI010000789.1, from coordinate 76,664 downwards.
GGACTATACATGAACCAGGTGCGGACCAGTGAGCCTATTATTAAGTAACCGAGCCCATAAACTGCACGGTAACCAGATAACAATCATGCTCTAACCCTTCCCTGCGTGGCTCAACTGCGAATGTTTTGGAATGTGAGTAAGAATTTCTGGCTTTACTGTTCAAACTAAAGGAACACTGAATCATGAATTGAAAAATAAAGGCATGATAAAAACAGTGCGTTATGTATGTTCTGAAAAATTGAAACTTGCTATGTTAAGGAAGTCGAAACATAATGTGATTTCGAGTGGAGGCATAAACTTTCATTGTGTTGTTATGGGAAAGGTGCTTGAAATCGAATGAACTGATTGTGCTATGTTGACTCCAGTAAGGAGTAAGAACCTGTTAATTAAAAAGGACTGAATAGGGCGAGTTTCATGTGTTTGAATGAGTTGAAGGCCATAGCCTTCCCCGGGTAATAAGTGCATGCATGTGAGCGGCCACATACTTGGTTGAGACGTGGGCCAGGTTATCGATAACCACCTATGTTGGTGGTAGGCCAGAAACAGTTAAGCGGTAACCGCTTGAGTAGCGGTAGGCCAGGAATGAGTTAAGCGGCTACACTGCGACAAGCGCAGGCCATGAGACCCACCAGGGTCGCTCCCCCAAAATCGAATTGAAACTCTTGTGTGTTGAACTGAACTGCGGAAGTGTGATTCTAAAAAGATAAGGAAGGAAGTGTGATAACGGCTTGCGTGCTTAAACGATGTTTTTGCTGTCCCTTCCCCTTAAAATGCTTTCGAAATGAAATTATGTGAGTGTTTGACTGTTAGGAGTGCCTGTTACTGAGTTTATCTCACATTTATGAAATGTTTTGCTTTCAGGTGATATGAGTAGGCCAGGGGCTGAGGATGTCAAATTAGTGTGAGGCAGAAATGCTGCAAGGCTATAAGGTAGGGTTGGACGGTGATGAACAGTAGTTATTACTAGTTGTTATTTTTGGATTTGGTTGGATGTAATCTTCTTCGTATTGACGATTTTCCCTTTTGTTTATTTTATAAGACTCGGTATATAGCCTAGTATTTCCAAGTAAGAGATACAGCGGTAACACCCCGCTAGGTTGACCCACGGCCTTTAAGGCTGCTTGGCCTTAAACATGGAACTAGAAATCTGGGGGTGTTACAATACATACACACACACAAGTATGTATATATATATATATATATATATATATTATATATATATATATATATATATATATATATATATACATATATATATGTATACATATATATATATATAGTTGTGTGTGTGTGTGTGTGTGTGTGTATATATATATATATATCTATATACATATGTATATATATACATATAGTACATCTATACATATATATACATACATATATATATATATATATATATATATTTTATATATAATATATATATATATATATATATATATAATATATATCTATGTATATATATATATATATGTGTGTGTGTGTGTGTGTGGTGATACGCACATACATATATGTCGATATGTATATAGTGCATATATATATATATATATATATATATATATATATTATATATATATATATATATATATATATATATATATATATACATATATATATATATATATATATATATATGTGTGTGTATGTGTGTTTATATATATATATATATTATATATATATATATATATATATATATATATATATATATATATATATATATATACATATATATAATATGTACTACACATATATATATATATATATATATATATATATATATATATATATTACATACATATATGTATGCATATACATATATTTATATATATATATATACATATATATAAATATGTATATATATATATATATATATATATATATAGATATATATAAATATATATATATATATATATATATATATATATATATATAGTATATGTATGTATATATATATATATATGTATTATATCTATATATATATATATATATATATATATATATATATATATATATATATATATATTATATATATATATATGTATATATATATATATATATATATATATATATATATATATATATATATATATATATATATATATACTATATATATATTATCATATATATATATATATATATATATATATATATATATATATATATATATATATATATTCTATATGTGTGTGTGTGTATATATACACATTCATATAGATATACATACGTACGTACGTACCATACATACATAGATATATATATATATATATATATATATATATATATATATATATATATATACGTATATATATACATATATATAGGCACACATACATATATACATATATTATAAGGCCCGCGTGCTTTATTTTCTGTTAAGCTGTTCGTGACGCCTTTTTACGCTATAAAATCTTATTTTATTTAACAATCTGAGTTAAATTATTATCAGCATGCCTATGTGAACGATGATTTCATTAAAAGAATATCATTGTAGCGATTAAAATTATTATTGTTATTATCGGTTTGAAAATCCTTCAATGATTTTTAATAAGCGCTATTAACGGTTATTAACGAGTCCTAAATTGAGTAGGAACCCGAATACGATTAGGATGTCAACGTTAGGAGTAGTTCGATATTTATTGAATCAAACCTAGATATTTTTGAGAATGAGTAATCGATCGAAGGTCATGTTATCGATTCAAGTTAAGAATTTGGGTCATGAATTAGACTAGCGCTATCGAATATGAAACAGTTTGGGATAAAAAGAAAGAGAGAGGGACGGGCATTTTGGTAATTTATGCGCAACCCTTTCTTTCTTCCTCCTTCATGCGTGAGCCCCCCCGACCCGACATCTCCCTCGCCTCTGCTCTTCTTCTTCCTCCTCTCGTTCTCTACCATTCATGCGCCACAAGAGCTTGAAGTCGAGCAGATTTTCGCCCCACACTACCACGGATCCCACCCATTTGGCCTCCTGCACTAGCTAGCCTTCGCCTGGTGCGAAATCTGGGTCAAAATAGAGAGAACCCACCATGCTTTCGGTGGGTTAGAGCAAGAATTTGAGAGCCCAAACACTTGTAAAGGTTCAGCCAGACATTCTAGTCAGTAATTGCTTCGAAACCACTATAAATTAGGGGCGATTCGAGGCGCCAGACGTCCACCGTAAATTCAAGCTAGTGGGTGAAGTTTGGGTCAGATTTGGGGTTCAAATTTCGTAAGTTTGGGCATGGTTTGGGTGAGGTCCATGCGCTAGGGAGCATAAGCCAAGAGTTGGAGTGGTTCGAATGCCTAAAGTCAGGCCGGTCAACCCTTCGAACAATCACCTAGCTCGGAATCAAGGTGGGGATTTCCTTACTCCTAAATTACTATTAATTTCAATGATTTGCAACTAAATTAGTTAGCGTATGTTGATCTGAGGTTAGGAATCAGCTTAGGTGAACTTAGATTCGAAATTGAGGAAATTGCGAACATGGTGTTAATTGTGGGTTAATTGCATGTTAAAAATACTACTAGATTATTAATGGCTGGACAGTTTGGAAGTTTGATGAATTAGTAATAATCAGATCATCGCCTTAGTGTTGTCACTTCATCAGTTTATGAGCCCTAAATCATATTTTGAAGTTTAAAAATGCTGATTGGGCGAGTTAAGGCATTAGTAAAGCATGTTCATTACTATTTAGAAGTTATCGCTAAATCAGTACAGCTGCGCTTAATTTCTATATAGGGCTATTGATCAGAATGCTTTGCTTTTATATGATGGTTTTGTGAATTATTAGTTTGTTTACGACATTATTAAACAGAGTTAGTAGTTGGATGGCTCGAGGTGGAACTATTGAGGAATTTGAGGTTCTTGTGGTCGGCGTTGTGTGAGGAGGGAGCCTGGGTTGTGATTACCACAATCGTGTGGATTGCGAGGCCACGTGTGGCGTATTGAGTAAATTCTGCCGAATTGTGCTATGAAGTGTATGAATGTGCTAGCTGTGAACCCCTTTTTCCCATCAATGTGCTACGTGACATTAAGTGATTAATTCTTGAAATGTAGACATATTTAAGAAGGATTGTTAAACGCATGTTTTCATGATTTCGAATGCCTTTAAGTACTTTCCAATTGCCTGTCAGTTACGAAGATGATTGTAGTTCAAAATAATCCTAAATCGTCAAATTACTCAGGAAATGACTCAACTGAATAGTTGATAGGTTTAAGAAGTTTTTTAAAAGCGAACTAAAAGTGAGTTCGAAAATGTTTTAAGGCGTTGGTTTTTATATAACTTCTCCGTATATTCAAGAAGGATTTAAGCGATTTGAAAAAGGGCATCTTAAAGTATTAATTATGAAATTTTAGCTTGAATTGTGTGCTAGCTACCTACTTGAGTTTTGATTGAGTTCCAAGTTACGAGATAGAAAAATCATTACGATTTTTAAGAAGCGTTTACGTTGAAAGTTTACGAAGGAACCTTGTTTGTGTTACAAATGAGCCAAGTGCTTTAAGTTTGAAATAGTAGCAAGCTTGGGAATGTTTTGAGCCTTTAATTTATTTATACACCCTCCTGGAGTATTAAAAAGGGATTAAAATGAGTTATAAGGTGACAACTGAGGATTTTTATTACGAATCTAATTTGAGTTAAATGCTAACTAAGTACCTTAAGTTCCAAATGGGTTTCGTGTCACGAATTAGCAAACATATCACATTTAGAAGAAGCTTTTAAGTTTAAAACGAAGTCGTTTTATTTGTTAACTAACTTATTGCATTTATAAGAAACTTTTGAGTTTAAAACGAAGTCATTTTACGTGTTAACTAACTTGTTGCGTTTATAAAAAGCTTTTGAGTTTAAAACGAAGTCGTTTTATGTGTTAACAAACTTATTGCATTTGTAAGAAGCTTTTAAGTTTTAAAAAAAGTCGATTTACATGTTAGCAAACTCACTTCATTTATAAAAAGCTTTTAAGTTAAAACAAAGACTTCGTTTTCGAGTTAGCAAATTTATTTCATTCAAAAGGAGTTTTTAAGTTAAAACAAGGGAACTATAAACTTTTGAAAAAGCTTTGGTCATTTTGTTAAAAGTAAGATTTCAGCAAAGTAATCAACTGAAAAAGAGAAATGAAATACAATTTTAAGGGCTAAGAAAGTGCTAAGCAAGTAGCCAGACCTTGAGGGTGGGAACTGGACGCAAAGACGGCGTGAGCTGTTTCCCCCTAAGGCAATGTTGGGAGTTGAATGCAAAGATGGCATGAGCTGTTCCCGATGCTGGACTCAAGATATGATTATCTTGGTGTGAGCTGTTCCCTGATGTGTGACGTATAGAAAAACCTTGAGGGGGACTGGACTGAGGATATGATTATCCTGGTGTGAGTTGTTGCTCCACATGGGACAGTATCGAGGTTAGAGTTGCCCTGCTAAGGTCCGTTTTGGCCCAAACTTAAGTATGTATACCCCGGAGATAACGTGAGTTATGAGTGACGATCTCACTTAGGGGCGGTGTTAACCTCCCCTAGCCAGTACAATAAGATATTTTTATATTATAAGTAAGTTCCTAAGAAATAGGAAATTGACATTTTGTAATTTTAAGCAGTTCAGAAAAGAAAGATTTTTAAGGGTCATTCGAGAATCATTACAAAATAAGTTCTTTTAAAGAATATGAGCATCAACAGGCCAAGTAATGTGTTTTCAAGAAAAGAAAGAAAGCTTTCAAATGTACGTAACCTGCATATATTTTATGAACGTGTTCCAAGTATAGTTTAAATGAAATTTCAAATGAAGTTTGGTTACGTCCTAGTAATGCACCGAACATTTAAGCTTTTAAATGTATATATCTTAAGAAAGAATGTTTCTTGTAAAGCCTTTCTTACCAATTTGGATGTTTCAGAAGCTTTTAGAAGAGTTGCAAGTTTTAAAAAAGTTAGCGTGATTTATAAGCTGTTCTTGAAATATAACGAAAGCCACTATGTTTTCACAAGTGTGTTTAAAAATACCATATTTATTCTTGTGTTACTTGATCATGTGCATGAATGCTTGTTAGAAAGGAAGGTTGGTCATTGAGGACCGAGAAATGAGTTGAGGAGCTAGCGCGAAGTATATGAGTGGTAATCTTTCCTTGGGGATTACGATTGCCTAATATGACAAAAGTATACAAATACATGATATGTGACTACTATTGGTAATAATGCCTGCAAATGGTTTTGTCCTTTAAGGGGTAGGGGAGTTCTTACCAAGCGTGTGGTTGCTCATCCCTTTCCTTATTCCCTTTTCCAGGTTCAATTTGAGCAGGTATAAGAAATGTTCTGAAGTTATTTTGATGTCGACCCATCAGAAGTATTTTGCCAGCTTTGCAAGTGTTTGATCTACCACATTGTAAATATTTAAGTTTCATTTTTGTATGCGAAAGCATGTAATCGGCTCTGTACCTGTATCTGTATTACTTTAACCCTTCTGTACCTTGTTTGACTGTGAGTAATCCCCGGCGAGTGGCCCGAGAGGATGAATTTGGGTTATTTTACTCGAGGTTGTTACAGGTACCCTTAGCTGAGCTAAGACCCTAAGATGTTGTTAAAATAGGGAAAGCTCTTGTAGTTTTACTCCAGAATGACTTTTCAAATGCTAATCTAAACCCACGATCTTCAAGAGCCTTAAGGATTTCCTTCTAGGGAGTCCTAGCGGTGTGACTCTCCTCGAGTTGGGGGCATTGCATTGGGTGGTATCAGAGCCATAGATATGCATTATGCATTTAGATATCATAATAGGAGAGTGACGTGTGAAATGCATGACTTATGTGCTTATGTGATTGTGTCTTGCTTGGTAATACTTGTATTAACAAGTGTATAACTTATAATATGTATGTATATACCGGTTCTTTTCTTACTATCACAGTGGTAGTGTAGGATGGTTTTCCACATTGTCAATCACGTTTACCTACCTTTTTGGTTGGTCGCATGAAATGCGGTTATATTCTAGCATGCAATGGATGATGGGGAAGAAGTTGTAGAGGGAGACTATAATTTTTGTGAAGCAGTTCGGTTTCATTGTAAGAAAATCAACTACAGAAGCGGCGAATCTTATGAGAAGACTTATGGAATTCTAGAGGGATAGAAAAAAAAAAGGATTTGCATATGTTATTCATTTACATTGAGAAGGCTTATGATAGGATGCTTTGAGAAGTGCATCGGAATTGTTGAAGAAATAATTGTTTACCGTGTCACTATGTTAGGGTTATTAAAGATATGTATGAGAGAGCAGAGACTAATGATTAGGATGCTAGGAAGAGACCTAAAGGACTTCCTTGTTGATATTAGGTTATGTCTAGGATAGGCTTGAAGCCCTTTTACAATCGTCATGGATGAGTTCACAAATGACATGCAGGATGAAATACCGTGTAAATGTTGTTTGCTACCTATACTGTCTTAATAGAGAGACACTCGAAGGAACCTAATAATATGTTAGAAAAGTAGAGACGTATTTTGGAGTCTAAAGGTTTTAGATTGAGCACTTGGGATGTAATTCAAGTGAAATGAATGAAGAAGCACGGGAGGAAGTCACCATTGATATGATGATACCGAAGATTAAGAGGTTTAAATAATTGGATTTGATCATGCAAGGCAATGCAGATATCGATGAGGACATTGGCTTTACAATATGAGACTGGGATGACAAAAATGGAGGTATACATTTAGAGTGTTCTGTTATAAGACGATCCCAGGTCATAGGAGAAATGAGCGGTATTAGGTTGATGTGTAGTTATGTAAGAAAGATTGGATGAGATCAGTTATAAAGTTTTAAAAAGGAAAGTATGAGCGACACGTAAAGAGCATAATATGAGGGAAGTAAGACTTAGATGGTTGGTCATATCAAGAGAAAGGATACAGTTGCACTTGCAAAGGTGTGAGAGCATTGCCCTTCGGATCTGCAAGTCGGATAGAGGGAGGCCAAGGAAGCCTACCACTATTAGCCCTAGAGCAGTTGCATGTTAACCCGTAGTTGAAATTAGAACTACGTGATCATTTGTGTAATTATGTGACAGATGCCTCCTTGACGCGAACTCATACCAAAACCAACTGCCATAGAGATGATATGTCAGTTTAATAAGCTTAAACCTCCTAAGTTTGAAAGTGGAACTTATCCTATGGCATACTAGGAGTGGCTTCGGAGAATGAAAAACTTATTTGAAATCATGGAATATCCTGAGAGGTTCAAGGTTGGTCTGGCCACCTATCAATTTGAAAGAGAAGCTGAGTTCAGGTGGGGGACAGTGAAGCCTAGGGTAGGGGAACCTACTAACACCATGTTAGACATTCTTCTTGTTGTTAGCCAACTTTATTCCCCCATCCTGTCTGGTTCTGGTGCTGCACGCCCTTTTGTTATTCTTAATTTGCGAAGAAACTTGTTAGCAAGCGTCACGAGATGTATATACAACTTTACATGACCTCCTCCTTAGGAACTATCTATCATACTGATCTTACCAGCAGAGATTGCATTGTTTTAGTATAAGGGAAAAACCCTCCCCGATGATGATTTGGTACGACTAGAAATCCAAGAATGGGATGTTATTGTGGAGAGGGATTAGATAGCTAAGTGAAAAGTGACTCAGATGATGAAAAGAAACGTGGGGGAAGCACCCTACAATAATTTGTCCAAGTAAGCAATTTCGAGGACGAAATTCTTTTAAGGGGAGAGAGTGTAAGGTCCGCATACTTTATTTTCTATTAAGTTATTCGTGATGCCTTTTTACACTATAAAATCTTATTTTATTTAATGATCTGAGTTAAATTACTATCGACGTGCCTATGTGAATGATGATTTTATTAAAAGAATATTATTGTCGCTATTAAAATTATTATTGTTATTATTGATTTGAAAATCCTTCAATGATTTTTAATAAGCACTATTAACGGTTATTAACGAGTACTAAATCGAATAGGAACCCGAATACGACTAGATTGTCAACCTTAGAAGTAGTTCGATGCTTATTGAATCGAACCTAGATATTTTTGAAAACGAGTAACCGATGGAAGGTCATGTTATCGATTCCGGTTTAGAATTCAGATCACGAATTAGACTAGCGGTATCGAATATGAAACAGCTTGGGATAAAAAGAAATAGAGAGGGAGGGGCATTTTGGTAATTTAGGCATGGCCCTTTCTTTCTTCCTCATTCACGTGTCAACCCCTTGACCCAGCATCTCTCTCTTTCCTCTGCTCTTCTTCTTCCTTCTCGCATTCTCTACCATTCACGCGCCACAAGAGCTCGAATTGGAGCAGATTTTCGTCCCACACCACAGCAAATCCCACCCATTCGGCCTCCTCCACGAGCTGGCCTTCACCTAGTGCAAAATCTAGGTCAAAATCGAGAGAACCCACCATGTTTTTGGTGGGTTTGAGTAAGAATTCAAGAGCCTAAATGCTTGTAAAGGTTCAACCATGCATTCTAGTAGTTAATTATTTCGAAACCACTATAAATTGGTGGTGATTCGAGGCTCCAGACGTCCACCGCAAATTCAAGCTAGTGGGTGAAGTTTGAGTCAGATTTGGGTTCAAATTTCGTGAGTTTGGGCATGGTTTGGGTGTTGTCCACACGCCAGGGAGCATAAGCTGCGAGTTGGAGTGGTTCGAATGCCTAAAGTCAGGCCGGTCAACCCTTCGAACGACCACCTAGCTCAGAATTGAGGTGGGGATTTTCGTACTGCTAAACTATTATTAATTTCAATGATTTTTAACTAAATTTGTTAGCGCATGTTGATCTAAAGTTAGGAATCAGCTAGGGTGAACTTAGAATCGAAATTGAGGAAATTGCAAACATGGTGTTAATTGTGGGTTAACTGCATGTTGAAACTGCTACTGGATTATTAATGGCTAGACAGTTTGGAAGTTTGCAGAATTATTAATAATCAGATCATCGCCTTAGTGTTGTCACCTCGTCAGTTTATTAGCCTTGAATTATGTTTTGAAGTTTAAAAATGCTAATTGGGCAAATTAAGGCATTAGTAAAGCATGTTCATTACTGTTTAGAAGTTATCGCTAAATCAATACAGCTGCGCTTAATTTCTATATAGCGCTATTGATCAGAATGCTATGCTTTTATATGATGGTTTTGTGAATTATTGGTTTGTTTACGACATTATTAAACCGAGTTGGTAGCTGGATGGCTCGAGGTGAAACAATTGAGGAATTTGAGGTTCTTGTAGTCGGTGTTGTGTGAGGAGGGAGCATTGGTTGTGATTACCACAATCGTGTGGATTGCGAGGCCACGTGCGGCGTATTGAGTAAATTCTGCCGAATTGTGCTATAAAGTGTATGAATGTGCTAGCTGTGAACCCCTTTTTCCCATCAATGTGCTACGTGACATTAAGTGGTTAATTCTTGAAATTTGGACATGTTTAAGAAGGATTGTTAAACGCATGTTTTCATGATTTCGAATGCTTTTAAGTACTTTCCAATTTCCTGTCAGTTACGAAGATGATTGTAGTCCAAAATAATCCTAAATCATCGAACTACTCATGATGTGACTCAACTGAATAGTCGATAGGTTTAGGAAGTTTAAAAGCAAACTAAAAGTGAGTTCGAAAATGTTTTAAGGCATTGGTTTGTATATAACTTCTCCTTATATTTAAGAAGGATTTAAGCGATTTGAAAAAGGGAGTCTTAAAGTATTAATTATGAAATTTAGCTTGAATTGTGTGCTAGCTGCCTACTCGAGTTTCGATTGAGTTCCTAGTTACGAGCTAGAAAAATCATTACGATTTTTAAGAAGCGTTTACGTTAAAAGTTTACAAAGGAACCTTGTTTGCGTTACAAACGAGCCAAGTGTCTTAACTTTGAAATAGTAGCAAGTTTGGGAATGTTTTGAGACTTCAGTTTATTTATACAACCTCCTTGAGTTTTAAAAAGGGATTAAAACGAGTTACAAAATGACAACTAAAGGATTTTTATTACGAACCTAGTTTGAGTTAAATGCTAACTAAGTATCTTAGGTTCCAAATGGGTTTTGCGTCACGAATTAGCAAACGCATCACATTTAGAAGAAGCTTTTAAGTTTAAAACGAAGTCGTTTTACGTGTTAACTAACTTATTGCATCTATAAGAAACTTTTAAGTTTGAAATGAAGTCGTTTTACGTGTTAACTAACTTGTTACATTTATAAGAAGCTTTTGAGTTCATAACGAAGTTGTTTTATGTGTTAACAAACTTATTGCATTTGTAAGAAGCTTTTAAGTTTAAAAGGAAGTTGCTTTATGTGTTAGCAGACTCACTTCGTTTATAAAAAGCTTTTGAGCTAAAACAAAGACTTTGTTTACGAGTTAGCAAACTTATTTCATTTAAAAGGAGTTTTTAAGCTAAAAACAAGGGGACTATGAACATTTCGAAAAGCTTTGGGCATTTTGTTAAAAGTAAGATTTCAGCAAAGTAATCAACTGAAAAAGAGAAATGAAATACGATTTTAAAGGCTAAGAAAGTGCTAGGTAAGTGGCCAGACCTTGAGGGTGGGATCTAGACGCAACGACGGCGCAAGCTGTTTCCCCCAAAAGTAATGTTGGGAGCTGGGTGCAAAGATGGCATGTGCTGTTCTCGAGAGCTGGACTCAAGATATGATTATCTTGGTGTGAGCTGTTCCCTGATGTGTGACGCGTAAGAAAACCTTGAGGGGGACTGGACTCAGAATATGATTATCCTGGTATGAGCTATTGCCCAACAGAGGACAGTATCGAGGTTAGAGTTGCTCTCCTAAGATGCATTTTGGTCAGAAGTTAAGTACGTATACCTCAGGGATAACGTAAGTTATGAGTGACGATCTCACTTAAGGGCGGTGTTGACCTCCCCTAGCAGCACAATACGATGTTTTTATGTTACATATAAGTTCTTAATAAATAGGAAATTGGCATTTTGCCATTTTACGCAGTTCAGAAAAGAAAGATTTCTAAGGGTCATTCGAGGACCATTACAAAATAAGTTCTTTTAAAGAATACGAGCCTCAAGAGGCCAAGTAATGTGTTTTTAAGAAAAGAAAGAAAGCTTTCAAATGTACGTAACTTGCATATATTTTATGAACGTGTATAGTTTAAATGAAATTTGAAATGAAATTTGGTTTCATCCTAGTAATGCATCGAACATTTAAGCTTTTAAATGTATATATCTTAGGAAAGAATATTTCTTGCAAAGCCTTTCTTACCAATTTGGATGTTTCAGAAACTTTTAGAAGAGTTGTAAGTTTTAAAGAAGTTAGCGTGATTTATAAGCTATTCTTTAAATATAACGTGTGTTACTTGTTCACATGCCTGAATGCTTGTTAGAAAGGAAGGTTGCTCATTAAGGACCTAGGAATGAGTTGAGTAGCTAGCGTGAAGTATATGAGTGGTAATCTTTTATTGGGGAATATGACTGCCTAATATGATAGTAGTATACAAATGCATGATATGTGACTACTATACGTATTAATGCCGGCAAATGGTTTTGGCCTTTAAGGGGTTGAAGAGTTCTCACTGAGCGTGTGGTTGCTCATTCCTTTTCTTATTCCTTTTCCAGGTTCAGTTTGAGTTGGTATAAGAGATATTCTGAAGTTATTTTGATGCCGACCCATCAGAAGTCTTTTGACAGCTTTGCAAGGGTTCGATCTACGATGTTGGAAATATTTAAGTTTTAATTTTGTATGCAACAGCATGTAGTTGGCTCTGTACCCGTATGTGTATTACTTTAACCCTTGTACACCTTGTTTGATTGTGAGTAATCCCGCGTGAGTGGCCCGAGGGGTTGAATTTGGGTTATTTTACTATAGGTTATACCCTATTACCAGTTTACAGGTACTCTTAGCTGAGCTGAGGCCCTAAGATGTTGCTAAAACAGGGGAAACTCTTGCAGTTTTGCTCCAGAATGACTATCCAAATTCTAAATGCTAATATAAGCGCACGATCTTCAAGAGCCTTAAGGATTTCCTTCTAGGAAGTCCTGGCAGTGTGACTCTCCCTGAGTTGGGGGCGTTACATTCGGTAGTATCAGAGCCATAGGCGTGTGCTGTGGGAAATACGTGACTTATGTGCTTATATGATTGTGTCTTGCTTAATAATGCTTGTATTAACAAGTGTATAACTTATAATATGTATGTAGATGCCGGTTCTTCTCTTACTATCACAGTGGTAGTGTTGGATAGTTTTTCACTTTGTCGATCACGTTTACCTACCTTTTTAGTTGGCCGCATGACATGCGGTTATATTCTGGCATGCAATGGATGATGGGGAAGAAGCTGAAGAGGGAGATTTTAATTTTTATGAAGCAGTTTGGTTTCATTGTAAGAAGATCAACTGCAGAAGCGGTGAATCTTATGAGAAGACTTATGGAACTTCAGAGGGATAGAAAAAAAAAAGCATTTCCATATGTTGTTCATTTATATTGAGCAGGCTTATGATAGGGTGCTTTGAGAAGTGCATCAGAATTGTTGAAGAAAGAATTGTTTACTGTCTCATTATGTTAGGGTTATTAAAGATATGTATGAGAGAGCAGAGACTAAGGATTAGGATGCTATGAAGAGACCTAAAGGACTTCCTTGTTGATATTAGGTTATATCTAGGATTGGCTTTAAGCCCTTTCACAATTGTCTTGGATGAGTTCGCAAATGACATGTAGGATGAAATACCGTGGTGAATGTTGTTTGCTGCCTATACTGTCTTAATAGAGAGGCACTCGAAGGAACCTAACAATATGTTAGAAAAGTAGAGACGTATTTTAGAGTATAAAGGTTTTGGATTGAGTACTTGGAATGTAAGTCAACTGAAAGGAATGAAGAAGCACGGGAAGAAGTCACCATTCATGTGACGATATCGAAGATTAAGAAGTTTAAATACTTGGATTTGATCATACAAGGCAATAAAGATATCGATGAGGACATTGGCTTCATGATATGAGACTGGGATGCCAAAAATGGTGGTATACATTCAGAGTGTTGTGTTATAAGAAGATCCCAGGTTATAGGAGAGATGAGCGGTATCAGCTTGATGTGTAGTTATGTAAGATTGGATGAGATCCGTAATAAAGTTTTTAAAAGAAAAGTATGAGCGACACCTAAAGAGCATAAGATGAGGAAAGTAAGACTTGGATGGTTGGTCATATCAATAGAAAGGATACAGTTGCACTTGCAAAGGTGTGAGAGCATTGCCCTTCGGGTCTATAAGTGGGACAGAGGGAGGCCAAGGAAGCCTACCCCTATTAGTCCTATAGCAGTTGCATGTTAACCCCTTGTTGAAATTAGAACTAAGTGACCCTTTGTGTAATTATGTGACAGATGCCTCCTCGACGCGAACGCATACCAAAACCAACTGCCATGGAGATGATATGTCAGTTTAATAAGCTTAAACCTCCCAAGTTTGAAGGTGGAACTTATCCTATGGCATACGAGGAGTGGCTTCGAAGAATGGAAAACTTATTTGAAATCATGAAATGCCCTGAGAGGTTCAAGGTGCATCTGCCCACCTATCAACTTGAAAGAGAAGCTGAGTTCAGGTGGGGGACTATGAAACCTAGGGTATGGAAACTTGCTAACAGCATATCAGGTATTCTTCTTGTTGTTAGCCAACTTTGCACCCCCATCTTGTTTGAGTCTGGTGCTACTCGCCCTTTTGTTATTCTTGATTTGCGAAGAAACTTGTTAGCAAGCCTCACGAGATGTATATACAACTTTAGATGACCTCCTCCTTAGGAACTATCTATCATACTGATCTCACCTATAGAGATTGCGTTTTTTTAGGATAAGGGAAAAGCCCTCCCCGATGATGATTTGGTATGACTAGAAATCTAAGAATGGGATGTTATTGTGGAGAGGGATTAGATAGCTTAGCTCAAAGTGACTTGGATAGTGAAAAGAAATGCGGGGGAAGCACCCTACAATAATTCCTCCAAGTAAGCAATTTCGAGGACGAAATTCTTTTAAGAGGGGAGAGTGTAAGGCCCGCGTACGTTATTTTCTGTTAAGCTGTTTGTGACGCCTTTTTACGCTATAAAATCTTATTTTATTTAACGATCTAAGTTAAATTATTATCGACGTGCCTATGTGAATGATGATTTTATTAAAAGAATATTATTGTCGATATTAAAATTATTATTGTTATTATCGGTTTGAAAATCCTTCAATGATTTTTAATAAGCGCTATTAACGGTTATTAATGAGTACGGAATCGAGTAGGAACCCGAATACGACTAGATTGTCAACCTTAGAAGTAGCTCGATGTTTATTGAACTGAACCTGGATGATTTTGAGAATGAGTGATTGATAGAAGGTCATGTTATCGATTCGGGTTTAGAATTCGCATCACGAATTAGACTAGCGGTATCGAATATGGAACAGCTTGGGATAAAAAGAAAGGGAGCAGAAGGCGCATTTTGGTAATTCATACGTGACCCTTTCTTTCTTCCTCCTTCACGCGTCAACCCCCTGACCCGACATCTCTCTCTCTCCCCTTTGCTCTTCTTCTTCCTTCTCTCATTCTCTACCATTCATGCGCCACAAGTGCTCGAATTCGAGCAGATTTTTATCCCACACTACCGCAAATCCCACCCATTCGGCCTCCTCCATGAGCTAGCCTTCACCTGGTGCAAAATTCGAGTCAAAATTGAGAGAGCCCACCACGTTTTCGGTGGGTTTGAGCAAGAATTCGAGAGCCTAAAAACTTATAAAGGTTTAGCCATTCATTCTAGTCATTAATTGCTTCGAAACCACTATAAATTGCGGATGATTCGAGGCACCAGACGTCCACCGCAAATTCAAGCTAGTGGGTGAAGTTTGGGTCAGATTTGGGGTTTAAATTTCGTGAGTTTGGGCGTGGTTTGGGTGCTATCCGTGCGCCAGGGAGCATAAGCTGGGAGATGGAGTGGTTCGAATGACTAAAGTCAGGCCGGTCAACCCTTCAAACGATCACCTATCTCGGAATCGAGGTGGGGATTTCCTTACTCGTAAACTATTGTTAATTTTAACGATTTTTAACTAAATTAGTTAGCGCATATTGATATAAGGTTAGGAATCAGCTTGGGTGAACTTAGAATCGAAATTGAGGCAATTGCGAACATGGTGTTAATTATGGGTTAACTGCATATTGAAACTGCTGCTGGATTATTAATGGCTAGACAGTTTGGAAGTTTGTTGAATTATTAATAATCAGATCATCGCCTTAATATTGTCACTTCATCAGTTTATTAGCCCTGAATCATGTTTTGAAGTTTAAAAATGCTAATTGGGCGAGTTAAGGCATTAGTAAAGCATGTTCATTACTGTTTAGAAGTTATCGCTAAATCAGTACAGCTGTGCTGAATTTCTATATAGTGCTATTGATCAGAATGCTTTGCTTTTATATGATGGTTTTGTGAATTATTGGTTTGTTTACGACATTAGTAAATCGAGTTGGTAGTTGGATGGCTCGAAGCGGAGCTATTGAGAAATTTGAGATTCTTGTGGTCGTTGCTATGCGAGGAGGGAGCCTGGGTTGTGATTACCGTAATCGTGTGGATTGCGAGGCTACGTGTGGCTTATTGAGTAAATTCTGCTGAATTGTGCAATAAAGGGTATGAATGTGCTAGCTGTGAACCCCCTTTTCCCCTCAATGTGCTACGTGACATTAGGTGGTGAGTTCTTGAAATTTAGATATGTTTAAGAAGGATTGTTAAACGCATGTTTTCATGATTTCGAGTGTTTTTAGGTACTTTCCAATTGCCTGTCAGTTACGGAGATGATTGTAGTCCAAAATAATCCTAAATCGTCGAACTACTCAAGAAATGACTCAACTGAATAGTCGATAGATATAGAAAGTTTAAAAGCCAACTAAAAGTGAGTTCGAAAATGTTTTAGGGCGTTGGTTTGTATATGACTTCTCCTTATGTTTAAGAAGGATTTAAGTGATCTAAAAAAGGGCGTCTTAAAGTATTAATTATGAAATCTAGCTTAAATTGTATGCTACCTGCCTACTTGAGTTTCGATTAAGTTCTTAGTTACGAGCTAGAAAAATCATTACGATTTTTAAGAAGCATTTACGTTTAAAGTTTACAAAGGAACTTTGTTTGCGTTACAAACGAGCCAAGTGCTTTAAGTTTGAAATACTAGCAAGTTTGGGAATGTTTTGAGCCTTCAGTTTATTTGTACACCCTCCTTGAGTTTTAAAAAGGGATTAAAACGAGTTATATAATGACAACTGAGGATTTTTATTACGAACCTAGTTTGAGTTAAACGCTAACTAAGTACCTTAAGTTCCAAATGGGTTTCGCGTCATGAATTAGCAATTGTATCACATTTATAAGGAGCTTTCCAGTTTAAAACGAAGTTGTTTTACGTGTTAACTGACTTATTGTGTTTATAAGAAACTTTTAAGTTTAAAACGAAGTCGTTTTATGTGTTAACAAACTTGTTGCATTTATAAGAAGGTTTTGAGCTTAAAATGAAGTCGTTTTACGTGTTAACAAACTTATTGCATTTATAAGAAGCTTTTAAGTTTAAAAGGAAGTCAATTTACGTGTTAGCAAACTCACTTCGTTTATAAAGAACTTTTAAGTTAAAGCGAAGACTTCGTTTACGAGTTAGCAAACTTTTTTCATTTAAAAGGAGTTTTTAAGCTAAAAACAAGGGAACTATAAACATTTCGAAAAGCTTTGGTCGTTTTATTAAAAGTAAGATTTCAGCAAAGTAATCAACTGAAAAAGAGAAATGAAATACGATTTTAAAGGCTAAGAAAGTGCCAGGCAAGTGGCCAGACCTTGAGGGTGGGAACTGGACGCAAAGATGGCGTAAGCTGTTTCCCCCTAAGGTAATGTTGGGAGCTGAATGCAAAGATGGCGTGAACTATTCCCGAGAGTTGGACTCAAAATATAATTAGCTTGGTGTAAGTTGTTCCCCGATTTGTAACACGTAAGAAAACCTTAAGGGGGACTAGACTCAGGATACGATTATCCTGGTGTGAGCTGTTGCCCCACAGAGGACAGTATCGAGGTTAGAGTTGCTCTGCTAAGATGCGTTTTGGCCAAAGGTTAAGTACGTATACCCCAGGGATAACGTGAGTTATGAGTGACGATCTCACTTAAGGGCGGTGTTGACCTCCCCTAGCTAGCACAATAAGATGTTTTTATGTTATACGTAAGTTCCTAATAAATAGGAAATTGACAATTTGCCATTTTAAGCAGTTCAAAAAAGAAAGATTTCTAAGGGTCATTCGAGGACCATTACAAAATAAGTTCTTTAAAAGAAAAGAAAGAAAGCTTTCAGATGTATGTAACCTGCATATATTTTATGAACATGTTCTGAGTATAGTTTAAATGAAATTTCAAATGAAGTTTGGTTACATCCTAGTAATGCATCAAACATTTAAGCTTTTAAATGTATATATCTTAATAAAGAATGTTTCTTGCAAAGCCTTTCTTTCCAATTTGGATGTTTCAGAAGCTTTTAGAAGAGTTGTAAATTTTAAAGAAGTTAGCATGATTTATAAGCTGTTCTTGAAATATAATGAGAGTCATGATGTTTTCACAAGTGTGTTTGAAAGCATCATATTCGTTCTTGTGCTACTTGATCACGTGCCTGAATGCTTGTAAGAAAGGAAGGTTGGTCATTGAGGACCTAGAAATGAGTTGAGGAGCTAGCGTGAAGTATACGAGTGGTAATCTTTCCTTGGGGACTATGATTACCTAATATGATAGTAGTATACGAATACATGATACATGACTATTATTGGTATTAGTGCCAGCAAATGGTTTTGGCCTTTAAGGGTAGGGGAGTTCTCACTGAGCATGTGGTTGCGCATCCCTTTCCTTATTTCTTTTTCCAGGTTTGGTTTGAGCAAGTATAGGACATATTCTGAAGTTATTTTGATGCCAACCCATCAGAAGTCTTTTGCCAGCTTTGCAAGTATTCGATCTACCATGTTGTAAATATTTAAGTTTTATTTTTGTATGCAAAAGCATGTAGTCGGCTTTGTACCTGTATCTGTATTACATTAACCCTTCGGCACCTTGTTTGATTATGAGTAATCCCAGGCGAGTGGCCCGAGGGGTTGAATTTGGGTTATTTTAGTATAGGTTATTCCCTATTACTAGTTCATGGGTACCCTTAGCTGAGCTAAGACCCTAAGATGTTGCTAAAACAGCGGAAACTCTTGCAGTTTTATCGAGAATGACTATCTAAATGCTAATTCAAACCCATAATCTTTAAGAGCCTTGAGGATTTCCTTCTAGGGAGTCCTGGCGGTGTGACTCTCCTTAGGTTGGGGGCGTTATATTCGGTGGTATCAGAGCCATAGGTTTGCATTATGCATTTAGATATTATAATAGGGGCGTGGTGTGTGAAATACCTGACTTATGTGCTTATGTGATTGTGTCTTGCTTGGTAATACTTGTATTAACAAGTGTATAACTTATAATACGTATGTATATGTCGGTTCTACTCTTACTATCATAGTGGTAATGCAGGATGGTTTTCCACATTGTTGATCACATTTATCTACCTTTTTGGTTGGCCGCATGACATGCGGTTATATTCTGGCATGCAATGGATGATGGCGAAGAAGTTGAAGGGGGAGACTTTAATTTTTGTGAGGCAGTTTGGTTTCATTGCAAGAAGATCAACTACGGAAGTGGTGAATCTTATGAGAAGACTTATGGAATTCTAGAGGGATAGGGGGAAAAAAAAGGATTTGCATATGGTGTTCATTTACATTGGGAAGGCTTATGATAGGGTGCTTTGAGAAGTGCGTCGGAATTGTTGAAGAAACAATTGTTTATCGTCTCATTATGTTAGGGTTACTAAAGATATGTATGAGAGAGCGGAGACTAAGGATTGGGATGCTAGGAAGAGACCTAAAGGACTTCCCTATTGATATTAGGTTATATCTAGGATAGGCTTTAAGCCCTTCTGCAATCGTCTTGGATGAGTTCGTAAATGACATATAGGGTGAAATATCGTAGTGAATGTTGTTTGCTGCCTATACTGTCTCAATAGAGAGACACTCGAAGGAACCTAACAATATGTTAGAAAAGTCGAGACGTATTTTGGAATCTAAAGGTTTTACATTGAGTACTTGGAATGCAAGTCAAGTGAAAGGAATGAAGAAGCACAGGAGGACGTCACCATAGATATGATGATATCGAAGATTAAGAAGTTTAAATACTTGGATTTGATCAAACAAGGCAATGAAGACATCGGGGAGGACATTGGCTTCACGATATGAGACTGGGATGACAAAAATGGAGGTATACGTTTAGAGTGTTGTGTTATAAAAAGATCTCAGGTTATAGGAGAGACGAGCGACATTAGGTTGATGTGTGGTTATGTAAGATTGGATGAGATCAATAATAAAGTTTTTAGAAGGAAAGTATGAGCGACACCTAAAGAGCATAAGATGAGGGAAGTAAGACTTAGATGGTTGGTCATACCAAGAGAAAGGATACAGTTGCACTTGTAAAGGTGTGAGAGCATTACCCTTCGTGTCTGTAAGTGGGATAGAGGGAGGCCAAGGAAGCCTACCACTATTAGGCCTAGAGCGGTTGCATGTTAACCCCTAGTTGAAATTAGAACTAAGTGACCCTTTGTGTAATTATGTGGCAGATGCCTCCTCGATGCGAACTCATACCAAAACCAACTGCTTGAAGTTGGAACTTATCCTATAGTAAACTTATTTGAAATCGTGCAATGCCCTGAGAGGTTCAAGGTGCATCTGGCCACCTATCAATTTAAAAGAGAAGTTGAGTTCAGGTGGGGGACAGTGAAACCTAGGGTAGGGGAACCTGCTAACACCATGTCAGGTATTCTTCGTGTTGTTAGCCAACGCTGTGCCCCCATCATGTCTGATTCTGTTGCTACTCGCCGTTTTGTTATTCTTAATTTGCAGAGAAACTTGTTAGCAAGCCTCACGAGATGTTTAAACATTTTTACATGGCCTCCTCCTTAGGAACTATCTATCATACTGATCTTACCTGTAGAGATTGCGTTGTTTTAGTATAAGGGCAAAACCCTCCTTGATGATGATTTGGTATGACTAGAAATCCAAGAATGGGATGTTGTTGCGGAGAGGGATTAGATAGCTAAGCAAAAAGTGATTTGGATGGTGAAAAGAAACTCGGGGGCAGTACCCAGCAATAATTCCTCCAAGTAAGCAATTTCGAGGACGAAATTCTTTTGAAGGGGGAGAGTAGACCTCGCAAATGCGTCAATCGGATCGGATACAAGTCGGGTTCGGGTTCGGTTCGGGTGAAGTTCGGATCTGGGTCACTTTCGGGTCAGCCATGTTAGGGTCGAGTTCGGGTTCGGTTCGGGTGGAGTTTGGGTCGGGTATGTTTCGGGTTGTGTACAGTAGCCCAATTCGGATCGGGTATGGGTCGGGTCTAATTTGGGTCGGGTGGCATTCGGTTCCATGTTCGAGTGGATGTCGGGTCGGGTGTAAATCGGGTTAGGTATAAATTAATTCGGGTTAACTTCGAGTCAATTTATATTTTCAATGTGCTCATTTCTAATATTAAATTACATTTAAAAGATAAAATCCATTTAATTAGTTAAGCCCATTCATTTTGTGTTCTTCTTTCAAGTCATACACTCATACATTAACGTTTAATCGTTTATACGTCCGTGTAATACATACATACATACATACATACATATATGTGTGTATATATATACACACACATATATGTGTGTGTATATATATATATACACACACACACACATATACACACATATAAAGCTTAAGTAAAATTAAAAGGAACTTTTATAATTGAAATTTTTTATGGCTTAGTTATACTTATACATTTACTATGAATGTTAGTAAGTTACAAGTACTCAAGTACAACCCATCCATGACCCTAGTCTTTATATCTTATATTCTTAATTTCTTATGTAGTTATGCGACGACCGACGTGCAATTGTCTAAAGAATTGCATGTTGTTAAGTGATGTTTCATTGTTTCAAATATCTCAATTGAGGTCATGTTATGACAAAACTAGTGAACCAACTTAGCGCCAATCATGATTCTGATTCATGAGTCAATCGTCTCATTTATAAGACTCAACGTCAAAATATACATACCTTGAAAAATGACCAATAAAGAAAGAAAATAATAAAAGTTTTATTTTGCCTCCGGTGTTCGTTCATAACTTGACATTTGTCAATCGTCATATTTGAGTTGGTAAATAGAAAACAGGTTGGTTCAAGTCAGTATTTTCAATAATCGATTCAATGTTCTTTTGATAGCTCTTTAAGTGATCATATATCAAGATTGATTTGTCTTTGTGAGATCAAATGTCTATATGTGTTAATTATCATTACATTTATGTAATTGTGAATGTCGAAACTCGAGATTTGGAATTCACTTGTCTAAAATTCAAATGAGTCACACTACTATGAGTCTATGAGATCATATGCAAACATATATTTTTGAATATGATTATATAGAATTAAAATTTAAACATATTATGAAGATAATTTAGGATTGTAGATTAGTAATGTACTAATGCAGTATTTTTAAAAGAATGACGGTAGTCACAGAATGATATTGTAACTTTATAATCCTAACGTGCATTAAGTTATTAAGTGAATTAAATAGTAAAATGATATTGCTAGATCCTAATAAGTTTAATAATTTATTAATTATGCTTGTCTGTTCTTAATTTATATTTTGACCAAATATTATATCTCTTATATTTTTTTTACATATCTATCAAATTAAAAATTAAAAACTATCAACTATTTTATTTTTTCCTCTTAAATTGTCTTTGATTTCATTTCTAAAATTTTCCTCTTAAGTTTTAAGTCAATTTTCTTTTTCCCTCCTAAAAGCAACTAATTGGTTTTAATATTTTTATTACATATCTAACAAATTAAAAATTAAAAACTATTAAGTATTTTATTTTTTCCTTAAATTTTCTTTGATTTAATTTGTAAAATTTTTCTCTTAAATCTTAAGTTATTTTTTTTTCCCTCCTAAACTTAAGTAATTGAATTCTAAAATTTCAAATTCTCCCCCCAAAACCTAGGACCTAAAAAACAAAATTCAATTTAGAGGGTCCCGTCTACTCTCTCTCTCTCTCTCTCTCTCTCTCTCTCTCTCTCTCTCTATCTCACTTAAACTTAAAAAAAAAAAACAAAAAACCCCTTGGTGCCAATTCTACCTCGAGTGGAGCCGTGAACCCAGACAAAAGTAAAGCAAAAGGTTCATGACAAAAGCAAAGCAAAACACCTCTGCCCCTTCTTCAATTCTCTTTGCAGCTTTGCTCCTTCTACTCTCTCTCTCTCTCTCTCTCTCTCTCTCTCTCTCGCTCTCTCTATATCTCGTTGGTTTCGCTGCCCGATCTTCATGGGCTGAATTTGCTGCTCCTTCTTCATCCCTCTGCATTTTGTTCTCACTGCCTAACCTTTCGCCCCACAAGATTTTGTAATTTATGGGCTGAATTTGCTACACAATTTCGGAGGATCTGTGGGCCGAATTTCGTTCAAAATTTCAGAGGCTAATGTGCAGAAGTTGAAGAAGAATCATCCTGACTCAAATCGTCGTGGTGGGCAACTGAAATCTTTTTTCAAGAACTGGTGTGGCACTGTTCGTCTTTACCCCTTTTCGTCACTTGGGTTAACATTGGTAAAACCCTAGATCTCAAATTTTAGTTTTCGCTTGTATCCAGTAGCTTGATTTGGTGTTATTGTGGATAATTTTGATGAAATATTACTGATTGCATGACTTATAAGTAGAATGTGACATGTCCATTGTCAATTTCTTGTGGGCCTAAAGATACTAGGTTGAATGCTTAATTGTGTGATCTTTGCATCGAATGATGATAATTGATAATGATAAGTTGTTTGACTTGTTCGTATTTACAACATTTTTGGGCTTTATCATGTGGTGAAATGGCTATCAAAGACGTCAAAGATGGAACACGTTTAGATTCTTCAACATCATTATACATCACCTAGACTTGAGGATTCATCCCTAGTATGTTGTAAAAGCCATCTGATATCTTATCAATATATGACAAGCTCCAATTTTCGGTTCGGGTTATACTCGGGTTGGGTATATTCTGGTTCGAGTTTCATTTGGGTAAAATTGAGTCAGGTAGGAATCAGATCGGTTTTAAAACGGGTATGGTTCGGGTCGATTTCGGGTTGTCCATTTTCGGGTCACGTCGGTTCGGGTTTCAATTGGGTCGGGTCATTTCGGGCGTGGGTAAGTTCAGGTCATGCTATAATTCGGGTTTCGTTCAGTTATGGATCGGTTTACTTCGGGTGTTCGGGTCCAAATCGGTTCATCCCATTTCGGGTGTCGGTTCAGGTATGGATCCGGGTCGTTCGGTTTGGATTTCGGGTCTCGGGTCAGTTTTGCCAGGTCTAGGGGAGAGTGTAAGGCCCGCGTGCTTTATTTCCTGTTAAGCTCTTCGTGATGCCTTTTTACGCTATAAAATCTTATTTTATTTAAGGATCTGAGTTAAATTATTATCGACGTGCCTATGTGAATGATGATTTTATTAAAAGAATATTATTGTCGCTATTAAAATTATTATTGTTATTATCGGTTTGAAAATCCTTCAATGATTTTTAATAAGCGCTATTAACGGTTATTAACGAGTGCTAAATCAAGGAGGAGCTTGAATACGACTAGATTGTCAACCTTAGAAGTAGTTCGATGTTTATTGAACCGAACCTGGATATTTTTGAGAATGAGTAATCGATGGAAGGTCATGTTGTTGATTCGGGTTTAGAATTCACGTCACGAAGTAGACTAGCAGTATTGAATATGAAATAGCTTGGGATAAAAAGAAAGAGAGAGGAAGGGGCATTTTGATAATTTATGCGCAACCCTTTCTTTCTTCCTCCTTCACGCGTCAACGCCCTGACCCAACATCTCTCTCTCTCCTCTGCTCTTCTTCTTCCTTCTCTCATTCTCTACCATTCACGCGCCACAAGAGCTCGAATTCGAGCAGATTTTTATCCCACACTACCACAAATCCCATTGATTCGGCCTCCTCCACAAGCTGGCCTTCACATGGTGCAAAATATGGGTTAAAATCGAGAGAACCCACCATGTTTTCGATGGGTTTGAGCAAGAATTTGAGAGCCTAAACACTTATAAACGTTCAGCGATGCATTCTAGCTATTAATTGCTTTGAAACCACTATAAATTAGGGGTGATTCGAGGCACCAGACGTCCACCGCAAATTCATGCTACAGGGTGAAGTTTGGGTCAGATTTGGGGTTCAAATTTTGTGAGTTTGGGCGTGGTTTGGGTGCTATCCGTGAGCCAGGGAGCATAAGCTGGGAGTTGGAGTGGTTCGAATGTCTAAAGTCAAGCCGGTTAACCCTTCGAACGATCACCTAGCTTGAAATCGAGGTCGGGATTTCCTTACTCCTATACCATTATTAATTTCAACGATTTTTAACTAAATTAGCTAGCGCAAGTTAATCTGAGGTTAGGAATCAACTTGGGTGAACTTAGAATCAAAATTGAAGAAATTGCGAACATGGTGTTAATTGTGGGTTAACTGCATGTTGAAACTGCTGCTGGATTATTAATGGCTAGACAGTTTGGAAGTTTACTGAATTATTAATAATCAGATCATCGCCTTAGTATTGTCACTTCATCAGTTTATTAGCCCTGAATCATGTTTTGAAGTTTAAAAATGCTAATTGGGCGAATTAAGGCATCAGTAAAGCATGTTCATCACTGTTTAGAAGTTATCGCTAAATCAGTACAGCTGTGCTTAATTTCTATATAGTGCTATTGATCAGAATGCTATGCTTTTATATGATGGTTTTGTGAATTATTGGTTTGTTTACGACATTATTAAATCGAGTTGGTAGTTGGATGGCTCGAGGCGGAACTGTTGAGAAATTTGAGGTTCTTGTGGTCGTCGTTGCACGAGGAGGGAGCCTGGATTGTGATTACCGCAATCGTGTGGATTGCAAGGCTACGTGTGGCTTATTGAGTAAATTCTGCTGAATTGTGCAATGAAGGGTATGAATGTGCTAGCTGTGAACCCCCTTTTCCCCTCAATGTGCTACGTGACATTAGGTGGTGAGTTCTTGAAATTTAGATATGTTTAAGAAGGATTGTTAAACGCATGTTTTCATGATTTCGAGTGTTTTTAGGTACTTTCCAATTGCCTGTCAGTTACGGAGATGATTGTAGTCCAAAATAATCCTAAATCGTCGAACTACTCAAGAAATGACTCAACTGAATAGTCGATAGATATAGGAAGTTTAAAAGCCAACTAAAAGTGAGTTCGAAAATGTTTTAGGGCGTTCGTTTGTATATAGCTTCTCCTTATGTTTAAGAAGGATTTAAGCGATCTGAAAAGGGCATCCCAAAGTATTAATTATGAAATTTAGCTTGAATTGTATGCTAGCTGCCTACTCGAGTTTCGATTGAGTTCTTAGTTAGGAGCTAGAAAAATCATTACGATTTTTAAGAAGCGTTTACGTTCGAAGTTTACGAAGGAACCTTGCTTGCGTTACAAACGAGCCAAGTGCTTTAAGTTTGAAATAGTGGCAAGTTTGGGAATGTTTTGAGCCTTCAATTTATTTGTACACCCTTCTCGAATTTTAAAAAGGGATTGAAACGAGTTATACAATGACAACTAAGGATTTTTTTTTCGAACCTAGTTTGAGTTAAACGCTAACTAAGTACCTTAAGTTCCAAATGGGTTTGGCGTCACGAATTAGTAGACGTATCACATTTAGAAGAAGCTTTTAAGTTTAAAATGAAGTCGTTTTACGTGTTAACTAACTTATCGCGTTTGTAAGAAGCTTTTGAGTTTAAAACGAAGTCATTTTCCGTGTTAACAAACTTATTGCATTTATAAGAAGCTTTTAAGTTTAAAAGGAAGTTGATTTATGTGTTAGCAAACTTATTTCATTTAAAAGGAGTTTTTAAGCTAAAAACAAGGGAACTATAAACATTTCGAATAGCTTTGGTCGTTTTATTAAAAGTAAGATTTCAGCAAAGTAATCAAATGAAAAAGAAAAATGAAATAGGATTTTAAAGGCTAAGAAAGTGCTAGGCAAGTGGCCAGACCATAAGGGTGGGAACTGGACGCAAAGACGGCGTGACCTATTTCTCCCTAAAGTAATATTGGGAGCTGGATGCAAATATGGCGTGAGCTGTTCCCGAGAGCTGGACTCAAAATATGATTACCGTGGTGTGAGCTGTTCCCTGATTTGTGACGCGTAAGAAAACCTTGAGGGGGACTGGATTCAGGATATGATTACCCTGGTGTGAGCTGTTGCCCCACAGAGGACAGTATCGAGGTTAAAGTTGCTCTGCTAAGATGCGTTTTAGCCAAAAGTTTAGTACATACACCCCGGGAATAACGTGAGTTATAAGTGACGATCTCACTTAAGGGCGGTGTTGACCTCCCCTAGCCAGCATAATAAGATGTTTTTATGTTATAAGTAAGTTCTTAATAAATAGGAAAATGGCATTTTGCCATTTTAAGCAGTTCAGAAAAGAAAGATTTCTAAGGGTCATTCGAGGACCATTACAAAATAAGTTCTTTTAAAGAATACGAGTCTCAAAAGGCCAAATGATGTGTTTTTAAGAAAAGAAAGAAAGCTTTCAGGTGTACGTAATCCGCATATATTTTATGAACATGTTCCGAGTATGGTTTAAATGAAATTTCAAATGAAGTTTGGTTACATCCAAGTAATGCATCGAACATTTAAGCTTTTAAATGTATATATCTTAAGAAAGAATGTTTCTTGCAAAGCCTTTCTTAGCAATTTGGATGTTTCAGAAGCTTTTAGAAGAGCTGTAAGTTTTAAAGAAGTTAGCGTGATTTAGAAGCTCTTCTTGAAATATAACGAGAGTCACTATATTTTCATAAGTGTGTTTGAAAGCATCATATTCGTTCTTGTGCTATTTGATCATGTGCCTGAACGCTTGTAAGAAAGGAAGGTTGGTCATTAAGGACCTAGGAATGAGTTGAGGAGCTAGCATGAAGTATATGTGTGGTAATCATTCCTTGGGGACTATGATTGCCTAATATGATAGTAGTATACAAATACATGATATGTGACCACTATTGGTATTAATGCTTGAAAATGGTTTTGGCCTTTAAGGGGTAGGCGAGTTCTCACTGAGCATGTGGTTGCTCATCCCTTTCCTTATTGCCTTTTCCGGGTTCCGTTTGAGCAGGTATAAGAGATATTCTGAAGTTATTTTGATGCCGACCTATCAGAAGTCTTTTGCCAGCTTTGCACGTGTTCGATCTACCACGTTGTAAATATTTATGTTTCATTTTTGTATGTGAAAGCATGTAGTCGACTCTGCACCTGTATCTATATTACTTCAACCCTTTGCACCTTCTTTGATTGTGAGTAATCCCAGGCGAGTGGCTCGATGGGTTGAATTTGGGTTATTTTACCATAGGTTACACCCTATTACCAGTTTACAGGTACCCTTAGCTGAGCTAAGACCCTAAGATGTTGCCAAAACAGGGGAAACTCTTGCAGTTTTGCTCCAGAATGACTATCTAAACACTAATCCAAACCCACAATCTTCGAGAGCCTTAAGGATTTCCTTCTAGGGAGTCCTGGCGGTGCGACTCTCCTCGGGTTAGGGGCATTATATTCGGTGGTATCAGAGCCATAGGTTTGCATTATGCATTTAGATATCATAATAGGGGTGTGCAGTGTGAAATACCTGACTTATGTACTTATGTGATTGTGTCTTGCTTGGTAATGCTTGTATTAATAAGTGTATAACTTATAATATGTATGTATATGTCGATTCTGCTCTTACTATCACAGTGGTAGTGTATGATGGTTTTCCACATTGTCGATCATGTTTCCCAACCTTTTTGGTTGGGTGCATGAAATGCAGTTATATTCTGGCGTGCAATGGATGATGGGGAAGAAGTTGAAGAGGGAGACTTTGATTTTTGTGAAGCAGTTTGGTTTCATTGCAAGAAGATCAACTACAGAAGCGGTGAATCTTATGAGAAGACTTACGAAATTCTAGAGGGATAGGAAAAAAAAAAGGAATTGCGTTTGGTGTTCAATTTTATTAAGAAGGCTTATGATCGGGTGCTTTGAGAAGTGCGTCAGAATTGTTGAAGAAAGAATCGTTTACCGTCTCATTATATTAGGGCTATTAAATATATGTATGAGAGAGCGGACACTAAGGATTAGGATGCTAGGGAGTGTCCTAAAGGACTACTTTGTTGATATTAGGTTATATCTAGGATTGGCTTTAAGCCCTTTTACAATCGCCTGGGATGAGTTCACAAATGACATGTAGGATGAAATACCGTGATGAACGTTGTTTACTGCCTATATTGTCCTAACAGAGAGACACTCGAAGGAACCTAACAATATGTTAGAAAAGTAGAGACGTATTTTGGAGTCCAAAGGTTTTAGATTGAGTACTTGGAATGTAAGTCAAGTGAAAGGAATGAAGAAGCACGGGAGGAAGCCACCATTGATATGATGATACCGAAGATTAAGAAGTTTAAATACTTGGATTTGATCATGCAAGGCAATGAAGATATCGATGAGGACATTGGCTTCACGACATGACTGGGATGAAAAAAATTGAGGTATACATTTAGAGTGTTGTGTTATAAGAAGATCCCAGGTCATAGGAGAGATAAGCGGTATTAGGTTGATGTGTAGTTATGTAAGATTAGATGAGATCAGTAATAAAGTTTTTAAAAGAAAAGTGTGAGCGACACCTAAAGAGCATAAGATGAGAGAAGTAAGACTTAGATGGTTGGTTATATCAAGAGAAAGGATACAGTTGCACTTGCAAAGGTATGAGAGCATTGCCCTTCGGGTCTATAAGTTGGATAGAGGAAGGCTAAGGAAGCCTACCACTATTAGTCCTAGAGCAGTTGCATGTTAACCCCTAGTTGAAATTAGAACTAAGTGACCCTTCGTGTGATTATTTAATAGATGCCTCCTCGATGCGAACTCATACCAAAACCAACTGCTATGGAGATGATATGTCAGTTTAATAAGCTTAAACCTCCCAAGTTTGAAGGTAGAACTTATCCTATGGCATACAAGGAGTGACTTCTAAGAATAAAAAACTTATTTGAAATCATGGAATGCCCTGAGAGATTCAAGGTGTATCTGACCACCTATCAATTTGAAAGAGAAGCTGAGTTCAGATGGGGTACAATGAAACCTAGGGTAGGGGAACCTGCTAACACCATGTCAGGTATTCTTCTTATTGTTAGCCAACTTTATGCCCCCATCCTGTCTGATTTTGGTGCTACTCGCCCTTTTTGCTATTCTTGATTTGCGAAGAAACTTGTTAGCAAGCCTCACAAGTTGTATATGCAATTTTACATGACGTCCTCCTTAGGAACTATGTATCATACAGATCTTACCTGTAGAGTTTGCATTGTTTTAGTGTAAGGGAAAGACCCTCCCCAATGATGATTTGGTATGACTAGTGTTAGGAATAATATCAAAGTAACAGTATAGCGGAAGCAATAGGATGAATTAGAAATTCAGAAATCAAGTGAATAACAGAAAACAGAAATAAGAAGACAAGAGATTTAACGTGGAAAACCCAAATCGGGAAAAAACCACGGACGGCGACAGCACCAGAACAATTCACTATGAGCAAGAAGAATACAACACGATCACAATCACCACAGTGATTTGATCTAAGAGCAGAATTACAACCTCTCTATTGTAATCTCTCACAAAGTACTTCTACCTCTCAATGTATGTATGAGTACTGGAGATCAGGAGTTATTTAGATCCTAGGCTTGACCCCCTTTATATAGGGTCTAAACAGTAGGGGTTTTCCCTTTAAAGTAGAACCCTAGCCGCCAGGAGGAATCCCCCTCGGAGACAGAAACCCTAGCCGCCATCCGAAAGAGGCGGCGAAAAGACACGTGGCACGACCGTGCCTACGTGGCACGGTCACCCAGTGCCACATGGCACGGCCGTGCCACGTGGCACGGCACCCCCGTGCCAATTTTCTGCCCCTCTCGGCTTGGTGCTCCTTCGTCGTGGCACGCCCGTGCTCGCGCAGCGTCGTCCCACTGTGCCGGTACTCGAATTTTGGGCCATAAAACCCAACAATCTCCACCTTGGACCAAAATCTCCAATCACTGCTTTCTGACTCCGTCATCGCACCCGAAGGGTGACGCCCCTCCCAAGGGGCAATACCCCGAAGGGCGCTCAAATACTGCGAATGCCAACTGAGTCCAAGCAATGCTTGAACTTAGCTCTAGGAGATGACTTATATGAACTTTCCTTCATATAATCTGCCACAGTAGATGCCTGCAAGACATAGAGGCCTCCTTGCCTCAAACCCTTCAGCAGAATCCTACTGCCCTTTGAGACCTTCAGAATTCCACCTTCAGCTGAATATTTGCACCCTTTGGATTCAAGGGTGCCCAACGAGATGAGGTTACGCTTCAAGTCAGGAACGTGACGAACATTCGATAAAGTCCTGACAACACCATCATGGGTCTTGATTTTAACAGTACCGATTCCAGTTACATTACATTGGGCATTATTGCCCATGTGAACAACAGTTGAGTCAACTGGATCATATGTTGAAAACCAGTCCTTGTGAGGACACATATGATAGGTACACCCAGAATCAAGAATCCAATCAGAATCGCTCCCCCCTTCAGTAGAGGTAGCAAACAGAACGTCCCCATCAGAATCAGATTCAGCAAATGAAGCTTCAGCAGGCTCCTGAGAATTATCTTCCTCTTTCTCCTTCTTCTTTTGCAGTTTCCAGTAGTTAGCAATAATATGACCCAATTTACCACAGTAATTGCAGGTCTTACCAGCATGAGGATTTTTAGACTTAGAACGGTTCTTACTCCTATTACCGTTCCCCTTTTCAGTTGCTGTACCCCTTACTGCTAATCCCTCAGCAGAATCAGCATGAATGTCAAGATCAAACTTCTCTTTAGACAATAGGTTTGACTTAACATCTTCAAACGATATAGTATTAGAATTACTATATAGCATAATCTCCTTAAAGTGTTTATAAGAAGGGGGTAACGACACAACAAGTAAAATAGCCTTATCTTCATCCTCAACTTTCACATCTAGACTCTCCAAGTCAACAAGAATAGAGTTAAACTCATTCAAATGCTTTTGGACAGGGGTACCTTCAGCCATACGAAAGGTATACAACCTTTCCTTCAAACGGATCTTGTTGGCGAGACTCTTCGTCATGTAGAGTTCCTCCAGCCGAGCCCAAAGATCCACCGCAGTTGTCTTATCAAGCACCTCTCGCAGGACATGTGGTGCCAAGCACAACTGTATGGCTGAAACCGCTTTCAGCTCCAGTTCCTCCCATTCGTCCTCCGTCAACGACCCACGTCTCTTCTTTACATCTTCAGCCCACTGTTCTTCTGTCATCTTCTCGGGTTTTACGTGAGGTCCCTTCAGAACCTTCCACAACCCGTGCTGAATGAGAACTGCTCTCATCTGCACCTTCCAGAGATTAAAACTAATCTTCCCATCGAATTTCTGAATATCGACCCTCATGACAGAAGACATCCTATAACCAGAGCTCTGATACCACTTGTTAGGAATAATATCAAAGTAACAGTATAGCGGAAGCAATAGGATGAATTAGAAATTCAGAAATCAAGTGAATAACAGAAAACAGAAATAAGAAGACAAGAGATTTAACGTGGAAAACCCAAATCGGGAAAAACCACGGACGGCGACAGCACCAGAACAATTCACTATGAGCAGGAAGAATACAACACGATCACAATCACCACAGTGATTTGATCTAAGAGCAGAATTACAACCTCTCTATTGTAATCTCTCACAAAGTACTTCTACCTCTCAATGTATGTATGAGTACTGGAGATCAGGAGTTATTTAGATCCTAGACTTGACCCCTTTATATAGGGTCTAAACAGTAGGGGTTTTCCCTTTAAAGTAGAACCCTAGCCGCCAGGAGGAATCCCCTTTGGAGACAGAAACCCTAGCCGCCATCCGAAAGAGGCGGCGAAAAGACACGTGGCATGACCGTGCTACGTGGCACGGTCACCCAGTGCCACATGGCACGGCCGTGCCACGTGGCACGGCACCCCCGTGCCAATTTTCTGCCCCTCTCGGCTTGGTGCTCCTTCGTCGTGGTACACCCGTGCTCGCGCAGCGTCGTCCCACTGTGCCGGTACTCGAATTTTGGGCCATAAAACCCAACAACTAGAAATCGAAGAGTGGGATGTTATTGTGGAGAGGGATTAGATAACTAAGCGAAAAGTGACTTGGATGGTGAAAAGAAGCACCCTACAATAATTCCTTCAAGTAAGCAATTTCGAGGACGAAATTCTTTTAAGGGGTGAGAGTGTAAGGCTTGCGTACTTTATTTTCTGTTAAGCTGTTCGTGACGCCTTTTTACGCTATAAAATCTTATTTTATTTAACGGTCTGAGTTGAATTATTATCAACGTGCCTATGTGAATGATGATTTTATTCAAAGAATATTATTGTCGCTATTAAAATTATTACTGTTATTATCGGTTTAAAAATCCTTCAATGATTTTTAATAAGCGATATTAACGGTTATTAACGTGTACTAAATCGAGTGAGAACCCAAATACGACTAGGTTGTCAACCTTAGAAGTAGTTCTATATTTATTGAACCGAACCTAGATATTTTTGAGAACGAGTAATCGATGGAAGGTCATGTCATCGATTCGGGTTTAGAATTTGTGTCACGAATTAGACTAGTGGTATTGAATATGAAACAGCTTGGGATAAAAAGAAAGAGAGAGGAAGGGGCATTTTGGTAATTTATGCATGACCCTTTCTTCCTTCCTCCTTCACGCGTCAACCCCCTAACCCGACATCTCTTTCTCTCCTCTGCTTTTCTTCTTCTTCCTCCCATTATCTACCATTCATACACCACAAGAGCTCGAATTCAAGCAAATTTTCATCCCACACCACCGCAAATCCTACCGATTTGGCCTCCTCCATGAGCTGGCCTTCACCTAGTGCAAAATCTAGGTCAAAATCGAGAGAACTCACCACTTTTTGGTGGGTTTGAGCAAGAATTTGAGAGCCTAAACACTTGTAAAGGTTCAGCCATGCATTCTAGTAGTTAATTGCTTCGAAACCACTATAAATTGGGGGTGATTCAAGGCACTAGACATCCACCACAAATTCAAGCTAGTGGGCGAAGTTTAGGTCAGATTTGGGGTTCAAATTTCGTGAGTTTGGGCGTGGTTTGGGTGCTGCTCATGCGCCAGGGAGCATAAGCTGGGAGTTAGAGTGGTTCGAATGCCTAAAGTCAGGCCGGTCAACCCTTCGAACGATCACCTAGCTCGGAATCGAGGTGGGGATTTCCTTACTCCTAAACTAATATTAATTTCAACGACTTTTAACTAAATTAGTTAGTGCATGTTGATCTGAGGTTAGGAATCAGCTTGGGTGAACTTAGAATCGAAATTGAGGAAATTGCGAACATGGTGTTAATTGTGGGTTAACTACATGTTGAAACTGCTGCTGGATTATTAATGGCTAGATAGTTTGGAAGTTTGCTGAATTATTAATAATCAAATCATCGCCTTAGTATTGTCACTTCATCAGTTTATTAGCCCTGAATCATGTTTTGAATTTTAAAAATGCTAATTGGGCGAATTAAGGCATTAGGAAGGCATGTTCATTACTGTTTAGAAGTTATCGCTAAATCAATACAGTTGTGCTTAATTTCCATATAGCGCTATTGATCAAAATGCTATATGTTTATATGATAGTTTTGTGAATTATTGGCTTATTTATGACATTATTAAACCGCGTTGGTAGTTGGATGGCTCGAGGTGGAACTATTGAGGAATTTGAGGTTCTTGTGGTCGGTGTTGTGTGAGGAGGGAGCCTGGGTTGCGATTACTGTAATCGTGTGGATTGCGAGATCACGTGTGACTTATTGAGTAAATTCTGCCGAATTGTGCTATGAAGTGTATGAATGTCCTAGCTGTGAACCCCTCTTTCCCCTCAATGTGCTACGTGACATTAAGTGGTTAATTCTTGAAATTTAGGCATGTTTAAGAAGGATTGTTAAACGCATGTTTTCATGATTTTGAATGCTTTTAAGTACTTTCTAATTGCCTGTCAGTTATGAAGATGATTGTAGTCTAAAATAATCCTAAATCGTCGAACAACTCAGGAAGCGACTCAACTGAATCGTCGATAGATTTAGGAAGTTTAAAAGCGAACTAAAAGTGAGTTCGAAAATGTTTTAAGGCGTTGGTTTGTATATAATTTCTCCTTATGTTTAAGAAGGATTTAAGCGGTCTGAAAAAGGGCATCTTAAAGTATTAATTATGAAATTTAGCTTGAATTGTGTGCTAGCTGCCTACTTGAGTTTCAATTGAGTTCCTAGTTATGAGCTAGAAAAATCATTACGATTTTTCAGAAGCGTTTACATTTGAAGTTTACGAAGGAACCTTGTTTGCGGTACAAACGAGCCAAGTGCTTTAAGTTTGAAATAGTAGCAAGTTTGGGAATGTTTTGAGCCT
Source organism: Carnegiea gigantea (assembly GCA_029747015.1). NCBI lineage: Eukaryota > Viridiplantae > Streptophyta > Magnoliopsida > Caryophyllales > Cactaceae > Carnegiea > Carnegiea gigantea. The sequence goes on along the minus strand of JAKOGI010000789.1, from coordinate 41,238 downwards.
TCCGTTTATTTATACGCCCTCCATGAGTTTTAAAAAGAGATTGAAACGAGTTATACAATGACAACTGAGGATTTTTATTACGAACCTAGTTTGACTTAAACGCTAACTAAGTACCTTAAGCTCCAAATGGGTTTCGCGTCACAAGTTAGCAAACGTATCACATTTAGAAGAAGCTTTTAAGTTTAAAACAAAGTCGTTTTACGTGTTAACTAACTTGTTGTGTTCATAAGATGCTTTTGAGTTTAAAACGAAGCCATCTTACATGTTGACAAACTTATTGCATTTATAAGAAGCTTTTAAGTTTAAAAGGAAGTTGATTTACATGTTAGCAAACTCACTTCATTTATAAAATGCTTTTAAGTTAAAACGAAGACTTCGTTTACGATTTAGCAAACTTATTTCATTTAAACGGAGTTTTTAAGCTAAAAACATGGGAACTATAAACATTTCGGAAAGCTTTGCTCGCTTTGTTAAAAGTAAGATTTTAGCAAAGTAGTCAACTGATAAAGAGAAATGAAATACGATTTTAAAGGCTAAGAAAGTGCTAGGTAAGTGGCCACACCTTGAGGGTGGGAATTGGACGTAAAGATGACGTGAGCTATTTCCCCCTAAGGTAATGTTGGGAGCTGGATGCAGAGATGGCGGGAGCTGTTCTCGAGAGCTGGACTTAAGGTATGATTATCTTGGTGTGAGCTGTTCCCTGATGTGTGACGCGTAAGAAAACTTTGAGGGGGACTGGACTCTGGATATGATTATCTTGGTATGAGCTGTTGCCCCATAGAGAACACTATTGAGGTTAGAGTTGCTCTACTGAGATGTGTTTTGGCCAAAAGTTATGTATACCCCGGGGATAACGTGTGTTATGAGTGACGATCGTACTTAGGGGCGCTGTTGACCTCCCATAGGCAGTACAATAAGATGTTTTTATGTTATAAGTAAGTTCCTAATAAATAGGAAATTGGCATTTTGTCTTTTTAAGCAGTTCAAAAAAGAAAGATTTCTAATGGTCATTCGAGATCCATTACAAAATAAGTTCTTTCAAAGAATACGAGCCTCAAGAGGCCAAGTAATGTGTTTTTAAGAAAAGAAAGAAAGCTTTCAAATGTACGTAACCTGTATATATTTTATAAACATGTTCTGAGTATAGTTTAAATGAAATTTCAAATGAAGTTTGGTTACATCCTAGTAATGCATCGAACGTTTAAGCTTTTGAATGTATATATCTTAAGAAAGAATGTTTCTTGCGAAGAACTTTCTTACCAATTTGCATGTTTCAGAAGCTTTTCGAGGAGCTGTAAGTTTTAAAGAAGTTAGCGTGATTTATAAGCTGTTCTTGCAACATAACGAGAGTCACTATGTTTTCACAAGTGTGTTTGAAACCATCATATTTGTTCTTGTGCTACTTGATCACGTGCCTGAATGCTTATTAGAAAGGAAGGTTGGTCATTAGGGACTTACGAATGAGTTGAGCAGCTAGCGTGAAGTATATGAGTGGTAATCTTTCCTTAGGGAATATGATTGCCCAATGTGATAGTGGTATACAAATACATGATATGTGACTACTATTGGTATTAATGCCTGCAGATGGTTTTGGCCTTTAAGGGGGAGGGGAGTTCTCACTGAGCGTGTGGTTACTCATCCCCTTCCTTATTCCCTTTTCCAAGTTCCGTTTGAGCAGGAACAAGAGATATTCTGAAGTTATTTTGATGCCGACCCACCAGAAGTCTTTTGCCAGCTTTGCAAGTGTTCGATCTACCACATTATAAATATTTAAGTTTCATTTTTGTATGCGAAAGCTTGTAGTCGACTCTGTCCCTGTATCTGTATTACTTCAACCGTTGTGCACCTTATTTGATTGTGAGTAATCCCGGGCGAGTGGCTCGAGGGGTTGAATTTAGGTTATTTTACCATAGGTTACACCCTATTACCAGTTTACAGGTACCCTTAGCTGAGCTAAGACCCTAAGATGTTGGCAAAACAGGGAAAACTCTTGCAGTTTTGCTCCAGAATGACTATTTAAACACTAATCCAAACCCACAATCTTCGAGAGCCTTAAGGATTTCCTTCTACGGAGTCCTAGCGGTGTGACTCTCCTCGGGTTGGGGGTGTTACATTAGGTGGTATGAGAACCATAGGTTTGCATTATGCATTTAGATATCATAATAGGGGCGTGCAGTGTGAAATACCTGACTTATGTACTTATGTGATTGTGTCTTGCTTGGTAATACTTGTATTAACAAGTGTATAACTTATAATATGTATGTATATGTCAGTTCTACTCTTACTATCACAGTGGCAGTGTAGAGTGGTTTTTCCCATTGTTAATCACATTTGCCTACCTTTTTGGTTGGCCGCATGACATGCGGTTATATTCTGGCATACAATGGATGATGGGAAAGAAGTTGAAGGGGGAGACTTTAATTTTTGTGAAGCAGTTTGCTTTCATTGCAAGAAGATCAACTACAGAAGCCGTGAATCTTATGAGAAGACTTATGGAATTCTAGAGGGATAGAAAAAAAAGGAATTGCATATGGTGTTCATTTACATTGAGAAGGCTTATGATGGGGTGCTTTCAGAAGTGTGTCGAAATTTTTGAAGAAAGAATTGTTTACCGTCTCATTATGTTAGGATTATTAAAGATATGTATAAGAGAGCGGGGACTAAAGATTAGGATGCTAGGAAGAGATCTAAAGGACTTCCTTGTAGATATTAGGTTATATCTAGGATTGGCTTTAAGCTCTTTTATAATCGTCTTGGATGAGTTCACAAATGACATATAGGATGCAATGTTATGGTGAATGTTGTTTGCTGCCTATATTGTCGTAATAGAGAGACACTTGAAGGAACCTAACAATATGTTAGAAAAGTAGAGACGTATTTTAGAGTCTAAAGGTTTTAGATTGAGTACTTGGAATGTAAGTTAAGTGAAAGGAATGAAGAAGCACGGGAGGAAGTCACCATTGATATGATGATACCAAAGATTAAGAAGTTTAAATGCTTGGATTTGATCATATAAGGCAATGAAGATATCGATGAGGACATTGGCTTTACGATATGAGACTGGGATGACAAAAATGGAGGTATATGTTTATTGTGTTTTAAGAAGATCCTAGGTTATAGAAGAGATGAGCGGTATTAGGTTGATGTGTAGTTATGTAAGATTGGATGAGATCAGCAATAAAGTTTTTGAAAGGAAAGTACGAGCGACACCTAAAGAGCATAAGATGAGGGAAGTAAGACTTAGATGGTTGGTCATGTCAAGAGAAAGGATACAGTTGCACTTGCAAAGGTGTGAGAGCATTGCCCTTCGGGTCTATAAGTGGGATAGAGGGAGGCCAAGGAAGCCTACCACTATTAGTCCTAGGGCAGTTGCATGTCAACCCCTAGTTGAAATTAGAACTAAGTGACCCTTTGTGTAATTATGTGACAGATGCCTCCTTGATGCGAACTCATACCAAAACCAGTTGCCATGGGGATGATATGCCAGTTTATTAAGCTTAGACCTCCCAAGTTTGAAGGTGAAACTTATCCTATGGCGTACAAGGAGTGGCTTTAGAGAATGGAAAACTTATTTGAAATCATGGAATGCCTTGAGAGGTTTAAGGTGCTTCTGGCTACCTATCAGTTTGAAAGAGAAGCTGAGTTCAGGTGGGGGACAGTGAAACCTAGGGTAGGGGAACCTGCTAACACCATGTCAGGTGTTCTTCTTGTTGTTAGCCAATTTTGTGCCCATCCTATCTGATTCTAGTGCTACTCGCCCTTTTGTTATTCTTGATTTGCGAAGAAACTTGTTAGCAAGCCTCACGAGACGTATATGCAACTTTACATGACCTCCTCCTTAGGAACTATCTATCATATTGATCTTACCTGTAGAGATTGCGTTGTTTTAGTATAAGAAAAAACCCTCCCCGATGATGATTTGGTATGACTTGAAATCCAAGAATGGGATGTTATTGTGGAGAGGGATTAGATAGCTAAGCGAAAAGTGACTTGGATGGTGAAAAGAAACGCATGGGAAGCACCCTACAATAATTCCTCCAAGCAAACAATTTCGAGGACGTAATTCTTTTAAGGGAGGGAGTGTAAGGCCTGCGTACTTAACTTTCTATTAAGCTGTTCGTGACGCCTTTTTACGCTATAAAATCTTATTTTATTTAACGATCTAAGTTAAATTATTATCGACGTGCCTATGTGAATGATGATTTTATTAAAAGAATATTATTGTCGCTATTAAAATTAGTATTGTTATTATCGGTTTGAAAATCCTTCAATGATTTTTAATAAGCACTATTAACGGTTATTAATGAGTAGTAAATCGAGTAGGATCTCGAATACGACTAGGTTGTCAACCTTAGAAGTAGTTCGATGTTTATTGAATCGAACCTCGACATTTTTGAGAACGAGTAATCGATGGAAACTCATGTTATAAATTCGTATTTAGTATTTGGGTCACAAATTAGACTAGCGGCACCGAATATGAAACAGCTTGGGATAAAACGAAAGAGAGAGAGGGAGGGGCATTTTGGTAATTTATGTATGACCCTTTCTTTCTTCCTCCTTCACGCGTCAACCCCCTGACCCTACATCTCTCTCTCTCCTCTGGTCTTCATCTTCCTCCGATCATTCTCTACCATTCACGCGCCACAAGAGCTCGAAATCAAGCAGATTTTCCTCCCATACCTCCGTAAATCCCACCCATTTGGCCTTCTCCACGAGCTGGCCTTCACCTGGTACAAAATCTGGGTCAAAATCGAGGGAACCCACCTTATTTTTGGTGGGTTTCAGCAAGAATTCGAGAGCCTAAACACTTGTGAAGGTTCAGCCATACATTCTAGTAGTTAATTGCTTCGAAACCACCATAAATTGGGGGTGATTCGAGGCACCAGACGTCCACCGCAAATTCAAGCTAGTGGGTGAAGTTTGGGTCAGATTTGGGGTTCAAATTTCGTGAGTTTGGGCATGGTTTGGGTGCTGTCCGTGCAACAGGGAGCATAAGCTGGGAGTTGGAGTGGTTCGAACACCTAAAGTCAGGCCGGTTAACCCTTCGAACGATCACCTAGCTCGGAATCGAGGTGGGGATTTCCTTACTCCTAAACTAATATTAATTTCAACGATTTTTAACTAAATTAGTTAATGCATTGATCTGAGGTTAGGAATTAACTTGGGTGAACTTAGAATTGAAATTGAGGAAATTGCGAACATGGTGTTGATGGTGGGTTAACTGCATGTTGAAATTGCTGCTGGATTATTAATGGCTAGACAGTTTGGAAGTTTGCTGAATTATTAATAATTAGATCGTTGCCTTAGTATTGTCACTTCTTCAGTTTATAAGCCCTGAATCATGTTTTAAAGTTTAAAAATGCTAATTGGGTGAATTAAGGCATTAGTAAGGCATGTTCACTATTGTTTAGAAGTTGTCGCCAAATCAGTACAGCTGCGCTTAATTTCTATATAGCGCTATTGATCACAATGCTATGCTTTTATATGATGGTTTTGTGAATTATTGGTTTGTTTACGACATTATTAAACCAAGTTGGTAGTTGGATGGCCCAAGGGGGAACTATTGAGGAATTTGAGGTTCTTGTGGTCGGTGTTATGTGAGGAGGGAGCCTGGGTTGTGATTACCGCAATTCCGTGGATTACGAGGCCACGTGTGGCTTATTGAGTAAATTCTGCCGAATTGTGCCATGAAGTGTATGAATATGCTAGCTGTGAACCCCTTTTTCCCCTCAATGTGCTACGTGACATTAAGTGGTTAATTCTTGAAATTTAGACATGTTTAAAAAGGATTGTTAAACGCATGTTTTCATGATTTCGAATGGTTTTAAGTATTTTCCAATTGCCTGTTAGTTACGAAGATGATTGTGGTTTAAAATAATCCTAAATCGTCCAACTACTCAAGAAATGACTCAACTGAATAGTCAATTGGTTTAGGAAGTTGAAGCGAACTAAAAGTGAGTTCGAAAATGTTTTACGGCGCTGGTTTCTATATAACTTCTCCTTATGTTTAAGAAGGATTTAAGCAATCTGAAAAAGGGCGTCTTAAAGTATTAATTATGAAATTTAGCTTGAGTTGTGTGCTAGCTGCCTACTTCAGTTTCGATTGAGTTCCCAGTTACGAGCTAGAAAAATCATTATGATTTTTAAGAAACGTTTAAGTTGAAAGTTTACGAAGGAACCTTGTTTGCGTTACAAACGAGCCAAGTGCTTTAAGTTTGAAATAGTAGCAAGTTTAGGAATGTTTTCAGCTTCGGTTTATTTATACATCCTCCTTAAGTTTTAAAAAGGGATTGAAACGAGTTATACGATGATGACTGAGGATTTTTATTACGAACCTAGTTTGAGTTAAACGCTAACTAAGTACCTTAAGTTCCAAATGGATTTCGCGTCACGAATTAGCAAACGTATCACATTTAGAAGAAGCTTTTAAGTTTAAAACGAAGTCGTTTTATGTGTTAACTAACTTATTGCGTTTATAAGAAACTTTTAAGTTTAAAACGAAGTGATTTTATGTGTTAACTAACTTGTTCCGTTTATAAGAAGCTTTTGAGTTTAAAACGAAGTCGTTTTGCATGCTAACAAACTTATTGCATTTATAAGAAGCTTTTAAGTTTTAAAGGAAGTCGATTTACATGTTAACAAACTCACTTCATTTATAAAAAGCTTTTAAGTTAAAACAAAGACTTCGTTTATGAGTTAGCAAACTTATTTCATTTAAAAGGAATTTTTAAGCTAAAAACGAGGGAACTATAAACATTTCGAAAAGCTTTGGTTCTTTTGTTAAAAGTAAGATTTCAGCAAATTAATCAATTGAAAAAAGAGAAATGAAATACGATTTTAAAGGCTAAAAAAGTGCTAGACAAGCGGCCAGACCATAGGGGTGGGAACTGGACGTAAAGACGACGTGAGCTATTTCCCTCTAAGGTAATGTTGGAAGCTGGATGCAAAGATGGCGTGAGCTGTTCCCGAGAGCTGGACTCAAGATATGATTACCTTGGTGTGAGCTGTTCCCTTATGTGTGACTCATAAGAAAACATTAAGGGGGACTGGACTCAGGATATGATTATCCTGGTGTGAGTTGTTACCCCACAGAGGACAGTATCGAGGTTAGAGTTACTCTGCTATGATGCGTTTTGGCTAAAAGTTAAGTACGTATTCCCGAGGATAAAGTGAGATATGAGTGACGATCTCACTTAAGGGCGATGTTGACCTCCCCTAGCCAGCACAATAAAATATTTTTTATGCTATAAGTAAGTTCTTAATAAATAAGAAATTGGCATTTTGCCATTTTAAGCAGTTCAGAAAAGAAAGATTTCTAAGGGTCATTCGATGACCAATGCAAAATAAGTTCTTTTAAAGAATACGAGCCTCAAGAGACCAAGTGATGTGTTTATAAGAAAAGAAAGAAAGCTTTCAAATGTGTAATAGTCAAACCCTAAATTATGTTATTCATTTCATTTCATTAATCCAAAGGATTAATTTCATTTCATTTACATCATCTCTTTTTGTAATTCCCATTTGGACATTTCTAACTAGGCCCTCACTTTGCAATTCATGGCTTTTGTTTTAAATCGATTTAGGCCTTGATATTTTACGAATTTAACGATTTAATTCTTTTTCATGACACTAAAATCATTTAATCTCAAACTTTGAAAAAAAAAAAAAAAATTTCGCAAACGCACTCGGTTTTAGTTCTTTCTCTAAACCTGAGCCCGTTTAGGGCCGTTTGCAACCCAGCAAGACTTGATCTGTATTTGTTTAGCTAAACCCTCTTAATTAAGCCTTAATCAAGCTTGATATTTTTGAATTTTCTACTTTTATTTGCAGCCAAGTAAATCTAAATATAAATTGTAAATTTTCATTTTTGTTTCATTTTACACCAAGCAAATTTCAAGACACTTTCTCTCTCCTATTTCTCTCCTCCTTCTCTCTTGAACTCGGCCAGCAGCTACACAGCAGCACCATCACCATTTTCAACCACCAAAAAACCCACAAAACATCCCCCACTCACCACCCCCAAACACCTCTTTCACTTTCATAGGCATCAAGCATCATTTCTACCACTTTTTCAACCTCAAAGTGAGTGTTCTTTTCACCCCTATGCTGATTTTTGTTTTTGATTCTTGATCTTGTTGGTTTTGTTTCTTATTTTGGTTGTTTTAGTGATGGATTATGTTGGTTTTTATGGTATTAAGAATCATCTAGTTGATGGATTATGTTGGAGTTGAAATTGGATGAGGTTAGGGTTAGGGTTTCATCTTAATCATGCAAGCTTCTTGTTCAAGTGTTGTTTAGTGATTGATCTATCCTTGTTTTTGTTTATCTCTTGATATATTGAAGTTGTCATGTTGTTTATGGTGATTTGAAAAGTTGGGAGTGAGTTCAAAGTGACCTAAAGTTAGGGTTTTGTTCAAAATGCAAGGTTTGAATCAACTAAGTGTAAATTAGAGGTATGTGTATATATGTGTCTAGAAAAGGAGTTTTATTTGATATGAATATGAAGCGGAATCATGTATGGTGTTTGTGTATGATGTTGGTATGTACCAAAGTGTATTTACATACTCTTAAGAAAGAGTTTGAGTTGAGGTTTGGGGTAATAAGTGAAGGAAAACACTAAAACAGAGCTGCTGGAATTTTCAGAAAAATAGGACAGCATTTGAAATAAAACTGGTAGTGATCGGTGCATCCAAAAATTCTGATTTTTGGTGGGTAGATAGCTCAGTGTGTTATCTTCAAAATGGCTCTTGAATCGCATCAATCCGAGGTCTGTGGAGAAAGTTACAGTCATTTTACCGAACCTGTGTAGGATGGATTTAAAACTGACATGTTGATGTTCTAGCCCTATTTTAGGAACCCTATCATGGGAATCATGTTTGGTGTGCTTAATGAAAGTTTTAGAGGACTTCCTAAGCTATTTATATTGGTGTATTACGTCTCATTTTGAGGTTGGGAGTATAAGTTCTGCTATATTCTCTCCATACACTCGTCACAAGCCCTTACTCTCTAAATTCGCTTCCATGCCTTAAATCAGCATTTCTATAATTTATTTAGCTTCAGTCTTATTTAGCTTCAGTATTTTAGATCAACCCACAAACTGGTTTGTACACATTCTTTATAAGCTATTTTTCATTAAGGATATCCTTTATGCCAGTTTTATTTACAAGTGTTCATTATAAGAACAAGTGCATTTCTGATCTCATGTTCCTGTGATGATCTTTTGAACAGAATTAAGGCCTAAGCTCTCATTCTCTCCATTTTAGTGGATCTATTTAGTCTGTGAATTAGCTTTTAAAACCTTCAGGTACGTTCATTGACTGTATCTTTAGAAATCAACACGTATTTATCGAAATTGTAATGTTTTGGTAACTACATCAATGAATCAATTGAATTAGCACTTTATCACATAATTAGTGACCCCATCAATTACCCGTTATAGGGCTTTGCCCTCCAGTTATCCGCGCGGCTTCAGGCCAGGTCCCTCGGTCGGCTTGGCAGGTGTACACCTATTCACAAATCGTAATAGTTACTAAGGGGTGCACTAACCGATAATAATTAGCAATGCAGTTTTATATGCATCTTATTCCCTGTTTTCACTTAAAATGAATTGCAAGCAGGCCCTAAATTACTTTTCAATGAACCTTTAACAGTACAGGGATGCATGTACTGAGCTTTGGCTCGCAGTTCGAAATATTTTTATGTTTTGTTTTAGGAAAATGTTCAGTGAACCGTCCTAAGGCGGGCAGGGAGGCCGGAGGTGATAAATGAGACAGAACCATTCATTGATTGACGGTGTGGGAGAGCTAAGATGCTATTGTGGCATATTGTGATGTATTTTGGAGTGCCTAATGTATTTTAAGTTAACTTATGTATTTTGATGTTGCGAGTATATTTCTAAACCGAGTTATGTAAGTTGGTGTTATCCTTGGGATGTTAGAACCTTTTTGTATATAACTAAATGGTTTGGGTGTTTATGATGGTGTATACCCTGTTATGGGGTAACCTTTGGCTTATGGCAAGTTTTCGTGTTTAATGGAAGCCTTGTCCTTCATGGACGGCGGTAACGCCCCGTTCATTGAATTATTGTACCTTATTGATAACCTTAAGCAGATGAATGCAGGCAATGAATCATGTATACTTGGGGTGTTATAGATTTGGTATCAGAGCCAGGTTGAGATTTTCTAGAGGAATTAGAGTTAGAAACTATCGGGTGAGAATGGTAGTAGTGAGGGGGCTATCTATAGTATTTTGCTAGAATGATATTAAGAGTGTAATAACGATATTAGGCTGCCAGTTGCTTTCATTTGTATATTTTTTGTTTATGGATATGCATGCCTCTCATATATGTGTTTTCTTTGTTAGATGGACCCTTATGGTGTTAATATGCTGCCGGGGGGATCTATGATAGCTCACATGGCGTTGCTACACATGAGTATGGAAGCCCACGCACAGGACCCTTATTCTGAGTTCCACAGTATTAACGTTCGTGCACAGAGACTCCTTGGGTCCTTACCCCCGGTTGGCCCGTGGGTAGAGTTTAGGCAACGTTACTAGAACTTTATGATGACGGGGAACCCAGGATTGGACGGCCTAGGTTTCAGGCCCGGGGGGTGGATGACTCTCACAACGGAACTGTTATTGAGAGAGGAATTTGAATTGAGGAGACTTACTATAGAAACTCTTTTGCACGTTTTCCCCCTACATCAAGTCCACCCTCCACCTGTAGCCCCGGTACCAGCACAGGGGCCACCCTCCCCGCCAGTACCAGCATAGGGGCCACCCTCCCCGCCAGCACCAGCACAGGGGCCACCCATTCTGCCCGCACCAGACACCCCACTGCTGCCTGATAGCCCTGGGGAGGCTTACGTGGTAATAGACATCCCCAGCACCCAAGAAGTTGTGGTGATTAGCTCTGGGGATGAGGACCACCAGGGCGATGAGGACGATCCAGAGGAGGACGATCCAGAGGAGGATGATCCCGAAGAGGATCAAGACAGTGATGAGATGGGGATAAGGCAGCAAGGGGAACAAGAGGCGGATGAGTTGATGATGGACTTAGGGGAGGAGCATGAGCCACAAGTTCAACAGGAGATCGATAGTGCCGAATCAGAGGCATCTACGAGTAGCTTTGATTCAGGTGAAGAACCTGATGATGAGTCTGACCCAGGTTACGATCCATCTAGGGATCGTTAGGTGGTTCTATGGGCTGGTCTAGCGGTTTCATTCTGAGCCCGGTGTGTAGATATGGTTTGGCTGGATTGGATAATTACATTTTGTGGGGCATCTGATATTGTATATAGTCAGTCCAATCCTCGCCAACCGTGATGATAGGGTCCGTACCTCTTTTTGGTTATGTGACGGATTTAGTGCCCAGGGGCTATTTAGTCTTTAGTGATAGGGAACTTAGCTAGGTGTAATATGCTTTTGTTGCTCATGTAGCTCATGTATATAAATCAACGATGTATGTAAGTAAGCAGTTTTGAAATGAAATAATGATGCTTTAAGTTATGATATAATCTTCAAGCCACCTCTTATGTATTTATTGGGCATGTTTATCTTATATGTCTAGAGGTTCTAGTGTTTGAATTACTTTATTTAATGTACGATTAGAATGTCCCAGTCAGTACACAACAATATGGAGGTTCAAGTAGACGACAATATGGAACAAGGCCAGGGATCGGGTGATCAAGCCTCTTGCCAGGAACCACCACATGGTGACACGCCACCATTGCCCTCTATATTAGTTAGCAACTTAGGAAACCCGAGTTATTGGCCAACGTTAGTTACCGAATTGATGAAGCGAATTCTCCAGGTACCTGTTGAAACCCCTCCTAAAGAGGATAAATTGGTAGACAGGGTAGCACGGCGCAACCCTAAAGTTTATAATGGATCGTATGATCCAATAGTGCTAGAAGAATGGATAAGGAGAATGGAGAAAGTTTTCACGGTAGTTGGGGTACCAGAGGAAAAGAAAATGAACATTGGGATGTATTATTTGTCAGGTGAAGCTGACATTTGGTGGAGTACTGTGAAGGATAAGCTCCTAGGGCCTGAATTCACCTGGAGTAAATTTTTAGTAGAGTTGAGGGCGAAATTTTACCCAGCTGTAGTGCAAAGGCAAAAGGAAAAGGAATTTATGGAGTTAAAAATGAGCGGAAGCATGTCAGTGATGCAATATGCTAGTAATTTCACAGAACTATCTAGGTTTGTCCCTGAATTTGTATCCTCTGAAAGGTTAAAGATGAGAAGGTTCGAGGAAGGTTTGGCCTTCTACATCTGGAATCACTTAGCGGGACAACCAATTTTGACTTATCAAGAACTATATGAGCGAGTAGCTGAAGTGGAACGAGTGAAGACGGAGTTGAGAGCTCTGAATCCAATCAACCATAAGAGAAAGGGGTTTGAATGGGGGACTCCGAGTGAAAGTGTGAATCAGAACCAGAAAGAGCCTACTCCTCTTCCCCCTAAGAGCCGTCCCATGGGCTCGACAGTACCCGTACCCTGTGCGAAGTGTGGAAGAACAAATCACACCACTCCTGAATGCCGAGTTGGCACCAACAAATGCATGTGGTGTGGAAGTCCTTATCACCTCATCGCTGCATGCCCCCGCCGACTGAAAGCTGTAGACAAGGGCGCAGCAAAACCTTTGGCTCCGCCCCGCCAAGGACCCCCACCTGCAAGGCCTGCAGTTGCAGGAAGGGCATTTGTGATGAACAAAAAGGAAGCTGCTACCTCTGGTACGGTAGTCACTGGAACTCTCTTTTTAAATTCAAAGCCATTTTGTGTATTATTTGATTCGGGCGCCACTCATTCGTTTATATCTGCCCGATCTGCTATACAATTGAGTCTCAAGAACAAAAAGATGGAAACCGATTATAGAATTAATCTACCCAACAATTCTGTGATTGAGTGCCCCTTCTCTTTTGAACTTGTCCCCATCATCATTGGTGAAGCTACTTTCCCTGTGGATTTGATTCAATTTGACTTGTCTGATTTTGATATCATTTTGGGGATGAATTGGTTGCACACTTATGGAGCCAAAATTGACTGTGAAGGTCTTAAGGTTATTTTGAAGGATAAGAAAGGGAGAAAAGTGTGTTTTTATGGGCAGAGAGAGGCAAAATCTTATTCTTTGATTTCCGCTATGAAAGCAAGTAAGCTGTTATATCAGGGGTGTATTGGGTATTGGGTTATGTTATTGACTCCTAAACGAAAGAAGAGAAAACGGAGAATATACCTGTAGTTTGTGAATTTGAAGATGTTTTTCCTGAGGAGTTACCAGGACTACCCCCACAAAGGGAAATTGATTTTGGAATCGAATTAAGTCCTGTGGCCCAACCTATTTCGAAAGCCCCATATCGTATGGCCCCAACTGAGCTTAAGGAATTAAAGATTCACCTAGATGAACTGTTACAGAAGGGTTTTATTAGGCCAAGTGTGTCACCATGGGGTGCTCCAGTGTTGTTTGTTAAGAAAAAGGATGGAATCTTAAGACTCTGTATTGATTACAGGGAGTTGAACAAGATTACCATCAAAAACAAATATCCTCTGCCACGAATAGATGATTTGTTTGATCAAATATAAGGAGCAGGAATATTCTCTAAAATTGATTTGAGGTCAGGGTACCATCAACTTAGGATTAAGCCTGAGGACATTCCTAAGACAGCGTTTGGGACCAGGTATGGTCACTATGAGTTCACGGTGATGCCTTTTGGTCTCATTAATGCTCCTGCAGCCTTCATGGACCTCATGAACGGGGTTTTCAGACCTTATTTAAACAAGTTTTTAGTGGTGTTCATAGATGATATCCTTATCTATTCTAAGGATAAAGAGGAACATGCTGATCAATTGCGGATAGTATTGCAAACTTTGAGAGAACATCAACTTTATGGCAAATTAAAGAAATGTAAATTTTGGTTGGAGGAAGTGGTATTTTTGGGGCATATGATTACCGAAGAAGGAATTAAAGTTGACCCCCAAAAGGTGAAAGCGATCACAGAATGGCCAAGGCCTACCAATGTCACTGAGATTAGAAGCTTTCTGGGTTTAGCAGGTTATTATCGAAGGTTCATCAAGGACTTTTCGAAAATAGCATCACCACTGACCAATCTACTAAAGAAGGTGAATAAGTTTGAGTGGACTGAAAGGTGTGAGAAAGCTTTCCAAGAGCTAAGACAGTGATTAATTGCCGCCCCAATTCTAACGTTACCAATGGAAGGAAAGGAGTATACTGTCTATAGTGACGCTTTGAAAAACGGTTTGGGGTGCGTACTGATGCGGGAGGACAAAGTAGTAGCTTATGCCTCTAGAAAACTCAAGCCATATGAGAAAAACTACCTTACCCATGACCTGGAATTAGCAGCCGTGGTCTTTGCATTAAAAATTTGGAGACATTATTTATATGGGGTATCATGCAATACCTATACTGATCATCAAAGTTTAAAGTATATCTTCACCCAGAAGGAGCTCAATTTGAGGCAACGGCATTGGCTTGAGTTGCTCAAAGACTATGATTTGCAGATTCAATATCATCCTGGTAAAGCAAATGTGGTGGCAGATGCTCTAAGTAGGAAGGCGCAACATAGCTTGAACACTGTAGTGATTACTCAATTGAATCTCCAAAGAGAACTTGAGGACTTTGGGATTCAATTGGTGTCCCATGGACAAGCAAAGGCTCGATTATCAGCACTCACTGTACAGCCTTCCTTAGGGGAAGAAATTCGACTGAACCAGGAAAGTGATCCCCAACTTCAAAGAATAAAGCAAAATTTAGAGAAAGGGAAGTCTCCAAGATTTGTAGTACACGAGGATGGGACTCTAAGGTTCCAGAATCGCCTATGTGTGCCCAAAAATGGGGAATTAAGAAAGCAGATCCTAGAAGAGGCTCACAATACTCGTTATTCAGTGCATCCAGAAGGCACTAAGATATACAGAGATTTGAGGCAATATTTTTGGTGGAATAATATGAAGAAGGACGTTGCAGAATATGTGGATAAGTGTCTAATTTGTCAGAAAGTTAAAGCAGAGCATCAACATCCTGTGGGTGAACTACGACCCTTAGAAATTCCCACTTGGAAGTGGGATTCGATCTCGATGGACTTTGTTATGGGTTTACCGCTTTCTGCCTCGAAAAAGAATGCTATCTGGGTCATAGTTGATCGACTCACCAAGTCAGCTCATTTCCTGCCCATCAAGGATACTTGGGGAGTTGAAAAACTAGCCCAACTGTATGTCAAGGAGATAGTCCGTCTACATGGGATCCCTTTAGACATAGTCTCAGATAGGGATCAAAGATTCCAAGCATGTTTCTGGCAAGCGCTTCAAAAAGCCTTTGGGACCAAACTAAGCTTTAGTAGTTCCTACCACCCAGAAACAGATGGACAAATTGAAAGGGTGAATCAAATTTTGGAAGACATGCTAAGAGCTTGCGTATTGGAGTTTCAAGGGAAGTGGGAAGATGACTTGCCTTTGGTGGAATTCTCTTATAACAACAGCTATCAATCCACCATCAAGATGGCCCCATTTGAGGCTTTATACAGGAGGAGATGTAGAACGCCGTTGTGCTGGAGTGATTTGGACGGGGCATTGATTATAGGTCCTGAAATGATTCAAGAGACCATTGAAACAATAAGAAAAATTCGGAAACATATCAGGATCGTCCAAAGTCGACAAAAACGTTATGCAGACAAAAGAACAAGGCCTCTGGAGTTTCAAGTAGGCGATAAAGTTTTTCTAAAAGTCTCACCAACCAAAGGTATCAAAAGGTTCGGAGTGCAGGGTAAATTGAGTCCAAGGTACATTGGACCTTACGAAATCATCGACAAGTTGCATCCTGTCGCTTATCGGCTAGATCTGCCTACAGAACTTGAGCACGTACATAACGTGTTCCATATCTCTCAGCTTAAGAAATACATTCCAGATCCAGACCATACCATTGTAGCTGAACCTATCGAGATTACAGAAGATCTAGTATATGAGAAGCGTCCTGTCCAAATACTAGATCGTAGGATCAAGCAGCTGTGCAACAAGCAGATACCATTGGTCAAAGTACTTTGGACAAACCATACCTCCCAAGAAGCCACCTGGGAGTCCGAAGAGGCTATGAGAACTGCATATCCATATTTATTCGAGGTAAGCCTGCATGATATGGTGGAATTCGTTAGTTTCGAGGACGAAACTTTTTAAGGGGGAGAGACTGTAATAGTCCAACCCTAAATTATGTTATTCATTTCATTTCATTAATCCAAAGGATTAATTTCATTTCATTTACATCATCTCTTTTTGTTATTCTCATTTGGACATTTCTAACTAGGCCCTCACTTTGCAATTCATGGGTCTTGTTTTAAATCGATTTGGGCCTTGATATTTTACGAATTTAACGATTTAATTCTTTTTCCTGACACTAAAATCATTTAATCTCAAACTTTGAAAAAAAAAAATTCGCAAACGCACTCGGTTTCAGTTCTTTCTCTAAACCTGAGCCCGTTTAGGGCCGTTTGCAACGCAGCAAGACTTGATCTGTATTTGTTTAGCTAAACCCTCTTAATTAAGCCTTAATCAAGCTTGATATTTTTGACTTTTCTACTTTTATTTGCAGCCAAGTAAATCTAAATATAAATTGTAAATTTTCATTTTTGTTTCATTTTACACCAAGCAAATTTCAAGACACTTTCTCTCTCCTATTTCTCTCCTCCTTCTCTCTTGAACTCGGCCAGCAGCTACACAGCAGCACCATCACCATTTTCAACCACCAAAAAACCCACAAAACATCCCCCACTCACCACCCCCAAACACCTCTTTCACTTCCATAGGCATCAAGCATCATTTCTACCACTTTTTCAACCTCAAAGTGAGTGTTCTTTTCACCCCTATGCTGATTTTTGTTTTTGATTCTTGATCTTGTTGGTTTTATTTCTTATTTTGGTTGTTTTAGTGATGGATTATGTTGGTTTTTATGGTATTAAGAATCATCTAGTTGATGGATTATGTTGGAGTTGAAATTGGATGAGGTAAGGGTTAGGGTTTCATCTTAATCATGCAAGCTTCTTGTTCAAGTGTTGTTTAGTGATTGATCTATCCTTGTTTTTGTTTATCTCTTGATATATTGAAGTTGTCATGTTGTTTGTGGTGATTTGAAAAGTTGGGAGTGAGTTCAAAGTGACCTAAAGTTAGGGTTTTGTTCAAAATGCAAGGTTTGAATCAACTAAGTGTAAATTAGAGGTATGTGTATATATGTGTCTAGAAAAGGAGTTTTATTTGATATGAATATGAAGAGAAATCATGTATGGTGTTTGTGTATGATGTTGGTATGTACCAAAGTGTATTTACATACTCTTAAGAAAGAGTTTGAGTTGAGGTTTGGGGTAATAAGTGAAGGAAAGCACTAAAACAGAGGTGCTAGAATTTTCAGAAAAACAGGACAGTCTTTGAAATGAAACTGGTAGTGATTGGCCCAGCTAAACATTCTGATTTGGTCAGTGTGTTAGCTTCAAAATGGCTCTTGAATCGCATCAATCCGAGGTCTGTGGAGAAAGTTAAGGTCATTTTACCGAACTTGTGCAGGACAGGTTTAAAACTAACATGTTGATGTTCTAGCCCTATTTTAGGAACCCTGTCATGGGAATCATGTTTCGTGTGCTCAAAAAGGTTTTAGAGGACTTCCTAGGCTATTTATATTGGTGTATTACGTCTCATTTTGAGGTCAGGAGTATAAGTTCTGCTATATTCTTTCCATGCCCTCGTTACAAGCCCTTACTCTCTAAACTCGCTTCCATGCCTTAAATCAGCATTTCTATAATTTATTTAGCTTCAGTCTTATTTAGCTTCAGTATTTTAAATCAACCCACAAACTGGTTTGTACACATTCTTTATAAGCTATTTTTCATTAAGGATATCCTTTATGCTAGTTTTATTTACAAGTGTTCATTGTAAGAACAAGTGCATTTCTGATCTCATGTTCCTGTAATGATCTTTTGAGCAGAATCAAGGCCTAAGCTCTCATTCTCTCCATTTTAGTGCATCTATTTACTCTGTGAATTAGCTTTTAAAACCTTCAGGTACATTCATTGACTGTATCTTTAGAAATCAACATGTATTTATCGAAATTGTAATGTTTTGGTAAGTACATCAATGAATCAATTGAATTAGTACTTCATCACATAATTAGTGACCCCATCAGTTACCAGTTATAGGGCTTTGCCCTCCAGTTACCCGCGCGGCTTCAGGCCAGGTCCCTTGGTCGGCTTGGCAGGTGTACACCTATTCACAGATCGTAACAGTTACTAAGGGCTGCACTAACAGATAATAATTAGCAATGCAGTTTTATATGCATCTTATTCCATGTTTTCACTTAAAATGAATTGCAAGCGGGCCCTAAATTACTTTTCAATGAACCTTTAACAGTACAGGGATGCATGTACTGAGCTTTGGCTCACAGTTCGAAATATTTTTATGTTTTGTTTTAGGAAAATGTTTAGTGAACCGCCCTGAGGTGGGCAGGGAGGCCGGAGGTGATAAATGAGACAGAACTATTCATGTGGTTGATGGTGTGGGAGAGCTAAGATGCTATCATGGCATATTGTAATGTATTTTGGAGTGTCTAATATATTTTAAGTTAACTTATGTATTTTGATGTTGCAACTGTATTTCTAAACCGAGTTATGTAAGTTGGTGTTATCCTTGGGATGTTAGAACCTTTTTGTATATAACTAAATGGTTTGGGTGTTTATGATGGTGTTTACCCTGTTATGGGGTAACCTTCGGGTTATGGCAAGTTTTCATGTTTAATGGAAGCCTTGTATTTCATGGACGGCGGTAACGCCCCGTTTATTGAATTATTGTATCTTATTGATAACCTTAAGCAGATGAATGTAGGTAATGAATCATGTATACTTGGGGTGTTACAAAATGTACGTAACCTTCATATATTTTATGAACATGTTCTGAGTATAGTTTAAATGAAATTTCAAATGAAGTTTGGTTACATCCTAGTAATGCATTGAACTTTTAACCTTTTAAATGTATATATCTTAAGAAAGAATGTTTCTTGCAAAGCCTTTCTTACCAATTTGGATGTTTTAGAAGCTTTTAGAAGAGCTGTAAGTTTAAAGAAGTTAGTGTGATTTATAAGCTGTTCTCGAAATATAACGAAAGTCACTATGTTTTCACAAGTGTGTTTGAAAGCATCATATTCGTTCTTATGCTACTTGATCACGTGCCTGAATGATTGTTAGAAAGGAAGGTTGGTTATTAAGGACCTAGGAATGAGTTGAGGAGCTAGCATGAAGCATATGAGTGGTAATCTTTCCTTGGGGAGTATGATTGCCTAATATGATAGTAGTATGCAAATACATGATATGTGACTACTATTGGTTTTAATGCCTGTAAATGGTTTTGGCCTTTATGGGGTAGGGGAGTTCTCACTGAGCATGTGATTGCTCATCCATTTCCTTATTCCCTTTTCCAGGTTCAATTTGAGCAGGTATAAGAGATATTTTGAAGTTATTTCGATGCCGACCCATCAGAAGTCTTTTGCCAGCTTTACAAGTGTTTGATCTACCACGTTGTAAATATTTAAGTTTCATTTTGTGTGATAAAGCATGTAGTCGGCTCTATGCCTGTATCTGTATTACTTTAACCCTTGTGCACCTGTTTGATTGTGCGTATTCCCGGGCGAGTGGCCCGAGGGGTTGAATTTGGGTTGTTTTACTATACGTTTTGCCCTATTACCAGTTTACATGTGCCCTTAGCTAAGCTAAGACCCTAAGATGTTACTAAAACAGGGGAAACTCTTGCAGTTTTGCTCTAAAATGACTATCTAAATGCTAATCCAAACCCACGATCTTCAAGAGCCTTAGGTTCTATTTGGCCCTTGGTAAGTTTGGTGAAAAGAAAAAAATTTAGGAAAGTAAATTTTTTTTTTCTTGTGTTTGGTTTGGACAAAATCACAAAGAAAAATATAGAGGAAAGTTTGGTAGAAAAATTATTAGAAACAAGTGACAAAATTTTCCTCATAAAATTGTGACGAAAGTTTGAGGAAAATTCCTAACCTTCTTCAATCTTGTATTGTTTAGATGGTATCAAAATGATTTAAGTAGTTCAACAATATTTAAATTTCCCATCCAAATTCTTGTATTTTTTTCTTGATCCAAACAAGAGAAAAAAACTCATTTTTTCCCAACTTTTTTTTCCTTCATATTTTTTTTCCTTTAACTTTTCTTTCCACCAATTTTTCTAATGACCAAATAGGGCCTTAGGATTTCCTTCTAGGGAGTTCTGGTGGTATGACTCTTCTCAGGTTAGGGGCGTTACATTAGGTGGTATCAGAGCCATAGGTTTGCATTATATATTTAGATATCATAATAGGGGTGTGCTGTGTGAAATACATGACTTATGTGCTTATGTGATTGTGTCTTGCTTGGTAATACTTGTATTAACAAGTGTATAACTTATAATATGTATGTATATGTCGGTTCTACTCTTACTGTCACAGTGGTAGTATAGGATGGTTTTCCACATCACCAATCACATTTACCTACCTTTTTGGTTGGCCGTATGAAATGCGGTTATATTCTGACATGCAATGGATGATGGGGAAGAAGTTGAAGAGGGAGACTTTAATTTTTGTGAAGCAGTTTGGTTTCATTGCAAGAAGATCAACTACAGAAGCGGTGAATCTTATGAGAAGACTTATGGAATTCTAGATGGATAGAAAAAAAAAAAAAGGATTTACATATGGCGTTCATTTATATTGAGAAGGCTTATGATAGAGTGCTTTAAGAAGTGCGTCGGAATTGTTGAACAAAGAATTGTTTATCGTCTCACTATGTTAGGGTTGTTAAAGATATGTAGGATAGAGCGGAGACTAAGGATTATGATGCTAGGAAGAGACCTAAAGGACTTCCTTGTTGATATTAGGTTATATCTAGGGTTGGCTTGAAGCCCTTTTACAATCTTCTTGGATGAGTTCACAAATGGCATGTAGGATGAAATACCGTAGTGAATGTTGTTTGCTGCCTATACTATCTTAATAGAGAGATACTCGAAGGAACCTAACAATATGTTAGAAAAGTAGAGACGTATTTTGGAGTCTAAAGGTTTTAGATTGAGTGCTTGGGATGTAAGTCAAGTGAAAGGAATGAAGAAGCACAAGAGGAAGTCATCATTAATATGGTGATACTGAAGATTAAGAAGTTTAAATACTTGGATTTGATCATAGAAGGCAAAGAAGATATCGATGAGGACATTGGCTTCATGATATGAGACAGGGATGACAAAAATGGAGCTATACGTTTAGAGTGTTGTGTTATAAGAAGATCCCAGGTTATAGGAGAGATGAGCGGTATTTGGTTGATGTGTAGTTATGTAAGATTGGATGAGATCAGTAATAAGGTTTTTAAAAGGAAAGTATGAGTGACACCTAAAGAGCATAAGATGAGGGAAGTAAGACTTAGGCGGTTGGTCATATCAAGAGAAAGGATACAGTTACACTTGCAAAAGGTATGAGAGCATTGCCCTTCAGCTCTGTAAGTGGGATAGAGGGAGGCCAAGGAAGCCTACCACTATTAGTCCTAGAGTAGTTGCATGTTAACCCCTAGTTGAAATTAAAACTAAGTAACCCTTTGCGTAATTATTTGACAGATGCCTCCTTGTTGAACTAACTGTATAAAGTTTTGATGATAACAAATCCAAGTGTAGCATACTTGCCTGAGTAATGTTGTTCCAAACAAGCTCTCCAAACTGGTCCTACATAGTTGTTTGTATTGATCCTACTTACCTGTTCTGTCTACTAAATGTTGAGAACAAGTTTTAAGAACAGGTCCCAAGCTTCAGTGACACAAAGATCAGCACACAACAAATCTCGACAACAGCTGACTAAGTCTTAAAGACCAAGTTCCTACATTCAGCGATACAAGATCACCCGAGTAATCAAGGTGACCAAGGTGTTTGAGTTGCACATCCATCCTCGACAAGATGACTAATTCTTACAACAAGAAGTCTCGATTTGATTTAGGTTTTATCTTTTAGATTCTTGTTAATATGCCAATCTTGAAAGTCTCAATCTAACACTTCTTGAAACGGTTTTCGAGATTTGCTTCAGAACACCATTTCCAAACAACCCTTTAAACAGGGTGCCTAAGGTGTTCCTGAAACTGCAGCGGCCACATCCGTTTTACCTAAAAAATTTCTTTTGGTTGGCTGGCTGCTCTAAGAATCCTTTTATGAAATCCTAGGTTGATTAGTTAAGTCCTAAAAAGATTATTATTTATTATATATATATAGCAGATTCCAAAACCATTTTTGCTAGAGATTTTTTTTTAAAATTCAAAAAATCTTTATTCCTTATTTTTAGGCCATGATTGATTCAAATTTTGAAACCAAGATTTTTATCCTTTTTTGGGCTAAATTACACGGCTATATTAAGTGGCTAATCAGTTTTTATCCCGTGAGTATCAAATCCCTAGGAGAATCTTATCTTCTTTGTTCCTAGCCGTTGGAAATTTGAAGAAATCTTCTAAGCTGCTAAAATCAGAAGATTTTTCTATCTTTTTTGAAGGAGTTAGCCATTGGGTTTGCTTGCTTAAATAAGAAAATCTTTTCACTCCTTTCGGCAGAGATACATAAGGGAAAAATCGGTTTCTTTCACAAATACATTGAGATTTCTGGAGCTACATTTCAAAAGAAAAAACCGTGACAAGATTGTGCAAAAATTGAGCTTTCAAAACTATTGGCATACTAGGACTTCATTGTACCTTACATCGGCTTAAGTCAGAAGCACCCCAGTAAGGTATTTTGTATCCTTGATCTCAGATCAAAAGTGAGTGAGTGTGTCCTTAGTCGTGTGGACTTTGGACGTGTCCAATCTAGAGAGATTTGGACGTGGTGTAACCTGTCCTAGAGAAGAAGGTTACGTGGGTTATAAGTTGTAACAAGGAGTGTTACTTTTGTAACGTGTTCAGCCCGTTAGTGAAGTGGTTAAATCTTACACGAGGTAGGTCGTGGTTTTTCACACCTCAGTTGGGCTGGAGGTGTTTTCCACGTAAAAATCGTGTGTGCTTTATTTTCGCATTTATCTACTTGATTTTTGCTTCTGAACCAATTGGGAACAGCCGCTGCAAACAAGGCCCAAGACTGTTCGTCATTCAAAAACAGTCTCTGCAATCAGGGTCTAAGGCTGTTTGTCAGTAAATAGGCGAAAATTGGACAGCACAATTCACCCCCCTCTTGTGGTCATGTACTCTTAGAATTCAACAAGTGGTATCAGAGCAGGTTCTGTTCTAAAAGGTTAACACCTTGAGAGATTCTGAAAATGAGTACACCACAAGGCATACTTGAGGGTCAATCCATCACTCGACCACCTTATTTCAATGGCCAGCACTACAGTTGGTGGAAGAACAGGATGGAGAACTATATACAAGCTGAAGATTACGAGTTATGGATGCTCATCAAGAACGGGCCCCTTGTTCCGACGAAAGTTCTTGAAGATGGGAAAAAGGTTCCCAAAGATCCTACTGAATATGATGCTGAGGATTACAAGAAAATGGAAAAGAATGCCAAGGCCAAGAAACTTCTCTATTTTGGCCTAGGACCCGATGAATATACTCGCATCTCAGAATGTGAGGCAGCTCAAGAAATATGGAATGCTTTACAAGTAGCTCATGAAGGAACAAGTCAAGTCAAACAATCACACATTGAGTTACTCATGAGACAATAGGAGTTGTTTGATATGGGTGATCGTGAGAATGTGATGGATATGTATGCCCGCTTCACTTACATAACAAACGAGTTAAAATCCCTAGGAAAATCCTTCACCACTGAAGAGTTGGTAAGGAAAATTCTAAGGATTTTGCCTCGATCATGGGAAGCCAAGGTAACAGCCATCCAAGAAGCCAAAGACATGAATAAGATCACCCTAGACGAGTTGATTGGTAATCTCCAAACATACGAACTGAGAAAAAATTCTCAACAGAAAGAGGAGATGAGAAAAGATCGAGGGCTTCCTTAAAAGCACAAGAAGATGATGATTCTGATCTTGAGGAAGAAGAGATGGCTATGATGACTCGAAAGTTCAAGAAATTCTTCAAGAAAGTCAAAGAAAACAACAAAAGGAAGGATTTTAACAAAACCAGAAACACCCCCCGAGAACAGTTTACTGGGTGTTTCAAATGTGGCAAAACAGACCACATAGTGAAAAACTGTCCCTTACTTCGACAAGAGCAAGAGCACGAACACCCCAGGAAACAAGGTAGAAAACAAGCTGCAAACAGTTCTGGGAAACGATTCTCGAAAGCAATGCTGGCTGCCTGGGGTGACTCCTCTGAAGATGAAGAAGAGTCTGAAACTGATGAAGGTGCTGTAGCTCTCATGGCACAAAGTGACACGGATTCAGATGATGAGTCAACAAACAGCCTTACTGATCTCAAGAACAAGGTACGTGGTCTCAATAAGGCAACTCTTGAAGAATTGTTGTATTCATTGATGGATACTTGTGCAGAATTGAAAAGAGATGTCCGAGACCTAGAACTAGAAAATGAGATCCTCAAGAGTGAAAAACTCGAGGTTGAAAAGAAAATATCCTTTTTACACCAAAACTTCAAGGAATCCTTGATCTTGAAAGAAGAGACTCACTCTGTTACTTTAGCCAAAGCAGAAAAGGAATCCCTACAGTTGAAAGAAAAGGTTGAGTCCTTACTTGCTGAAAACAAAAACTTGTTGGCGAAAATAAAAAAATTGGAATCTGATCTCGCCACAAACAGGCTATGGAACAAGTCCTCAAAAGCACTTGAATGGCTAAACACTCACCACAATCAAAATAAAAAGGGACTAGGTTTTGCTCCTAAAAGGACCTCTTACCCAGTCAATAGAAAGTATGTTGTATTACCTAAAAATATTGTTTGCTTTCATTGTGGTAAAACCGATCATTATCGATACACTTGTCCTTCAAGAAGGTATGCCATTGAAAGAAATGAAGGTTATGTAAAACAAATCTGGATTAGGAAAGATGAGATTTATCTGTCTAAAAGAATGGGACCCAAGTGGATCTGGGTTCCCAAAACTAACCCTTGATTTGTTTTGCAGGCTGAAGTGAGAGAGAACAACCCAGCAAACAACCCAGCAAACAGCCTAGGGAACAACCTTGAAAACAAGCAGCTGTGGTATGTTGATAGTGGGTGTTCGAGGCATATGACCGGTGAAAAATCCAACTTTCTCTCACTTACAGCTTCGGATGGTGGGAGTGTGGCGTTTGGAAACGGCAAGTCTGGGACAATTGTCGATATAGGTAGGGTTGGTGAGTCCCATTCCCACTCAATTGATAATGTCTATCTAGTTGATGGCTTAAAGCACAATCTGCTTAGTGTGTCCCAACTGTATGACAAGAACAACCTAGTAGTGTTCTCACCAACACGTTGCTTGGTTGTAAACTCAAACACAGGAGATGTCGTGTTAAGGGGGAAGCGTCACAAAAATGTTTACAAACTATGTATTTCCACACTTCCCCAAAACAATCTGACTTGTTTGAGCGCTTTAAATGATGATATAATGCTCTGGCACAAGAGACTAGGTCATGCAAGTCTCACTCTTTTGAACAAACTTGTTTCTAAAGACCTAGTTGTTGGACTACCTTCCATCAAATTCAATGATGACAAGGTTTGTGAAACTTGTGCAAAAGGTAAACAAGTCAGATCGTCTTTTAAATCAAAAAATTGTGTTAGCACTACCGACCTCTCGAAATGTTACACATTGATCTATGTGGTCCTATGAGGATAGCAAGTAGAGGTGGGAAGAGGTATGTGCTGGTTGTAGTGGATGATTACTCTCGATTTACTCGGACCCTGTTCTTGGCATCCAAGGATGAAACTTTTGAGAATTTTATTGCCTTTCTCAAAAGAGTTGAAAGGAAAGTAGGACACTCTTTAGTTAGTTTAAGGTCTGATCATGGTATTGAATTTGAAAATGCAAGCTTTACAAACTATTGTAATGCACATGGTGTTGATCATAACTTCTCAGCCCCAAGAACACCCCAACAGAACGGGGTGGTTGAGCGTAAAAATCGCACCCTAGAAGACATGACTAGAACAATGCTTATTGCTAGTGGTCTTCCTAGGAACTTTTGGGTAGAAGCTTTGAAAGCATCATGCTACATTATAAATAGATGCATGATTAGACCTATTTTGAACAAAACGCCCTATGAACTTTTCAAAGGTAGAAAGCCCAACATCATGCATTTAAGAACATTCGGTTGTACGTGTTTTGTGCATAATAATGGAAAGGATGCCTTAGGGAAGTTTGATCCTAGGAGTGATGAGGTAATATTTCTTGGTTATTCCTCACGTAGTAAGGCATACAAAGTGTTTAACAAAAGAACCTTGTGTGTTGAGGAAAGTATGCATGTGCTTTTTGATGAATCTAACTCGTTGAGCAAGAATGATACATAGGAGGAAGGATTTGAATTAGGTCTTGTTCGAAAAGAAGTGTTGCACCAAGATGAACAAGGTAAGAACACATTGGAGAAAACAGGTCCTGAAGCTATTCCTCAGAACGGCAGGCAAGGTGAGGACCAAATAGGGGGAAGTAACGTTGAACCCTGTTCGGGACAACACCAGTCCAGTTCCTCAGGAACAGGCCTGCAAACAGGTGCAGGAACAGGCTCAGGAGCTGTTTCTGAACCTGATTCTTCAAGTACCCAAGCCAGAGTAGAAAGTGTATCTGTGGATCCCCTAACTCCACGACCTTGGATGCATCATCGTTCACACCCCCTTGATCAAATCTTGTCTGATATAAATATTGGGTGCAAACGAGATCTAAGCTTAAGAATTTTTGTGCTTTCTATGCATTTCTCTCTAACATTGAGCCAAAGAATGTCAATGAAGCTCTTGCAGATGCAGATTGGGTCACAGCAATGCAAGAAGAGCTTCACCAATTTGAAAGGAACAAGGTATAGCACCTTGTACCCCAGCCTGCAGATAGAACAATCATTGGAACCAAGTGGGTGTTTCGGAACAAGCTGGACGAGTCCAGAACAGTCACTAGGAACAAGGCACGGCTGGTGGTTTAAGGCTACAATCAGGAAGAAGGGATCGATTATGAAGAAACCTTCGCACCTGTTGCTAGGATTCAGGCTATTCGTATCTAATAGCCTTTGCAGCTCATATGGAGATCAAGCTATATCAAATGGATGTCAAAAGTGCATTCCTAAACGGATACCTTAAAGAAGAGGTGTATGTCAAACAACCCCCTGGTTTTGAAAACAGTGAATTTCTAAACCATGTTTTTCAACTTGACAAAGCTCTTTATGGTCTAAAACAAGCTCCTAGAGCTTGGTATGAACGATTGTCAAGCTTTTTACTTGAAAATGATTTTAGAAGAGGCAAGGTAGATAATACCTTGTTTCTAAAATCTAAGGAGGAACATCTGTTGATTGTCCAAGTATATATTGATGACATCATATTTGGGGCAACTCATCATGATTTATGTAATGAATTTTCAAAGATGATGAGGAGTGAGTTTGAAATGAGCATGATGGGTGAGCTTAATTTCTTCTTAGGCTTACAGATCAAGCAAACTTCAAACGGCACCATGATCCATCAACAAAAGTATATTAAGGAACTACTTAAGCGTTTTGGAATGGAGTCGGCCAAGCCCATTGATACTCCCATTTCTCCTTCTACCAGGTTGGTAATGGATGATGGGAGTCCCTCAGTTGAGGAGAAACTCTATAGGGGCATGATAGGGTCACTCTTATACCTTACCGCTAGTAGGCCCGACATTGTTTTCAGTGTTGGTTTATTTGCCAGTTTTCAGTCTAATCCTAAAGAAACTCACCTTAAGGCTGTTAAACGGATACTAAGGTATTTAAGACATACACCTGATTTAGCTCTATGGTATCCTAGAGGTTACAATTTTGATCTTGTTGGATATGCTGATGCTGACTATGCAGGCTTCCTGGTTGATAGAAAAAGCACCACAGGTATGGCTCATTTCCTTGGACCTTGTTTGGTATCTTAGGCAACCAAGAAACAACATTCAGTTGCCATGTCCACAGCAGAAGCTGAATATGTTGCAGCTGCTTCATGTTGTACTCAATTACTGTGGATAAGACAACAACTCAAAGACTTTTGTGTTGACACTGGATGCATACCTATTTTTTGTGATAACACAAGTGCAATTAATATTGCCAAAAATCCGTGTCAACATAAAAGAACTAAACATATTGACATACGTCATCATTTCTTAAGAGACAATGTTGAAAAAGGGTTGATCTCAATGAATTTTTGTGCCACAGAAAACCAAATTGCTGATATATTCACCAAGGCGCTAAGTAGAGATCAATTTGAGAAAAATAGACTTGAACTAGGTTTGATTGAAACAACCTAAGTACCCTGTTCTCTCCCCCTGTTTGTAACTTCCATAGGTTGAAGGTACAATGTGTTTAATAAAAATTGTTTGCAATCAATTCTGTGCTATTTTAGTATATGTGCATTATTT
This sequence comes from Carnegiea gigantea, assembly GCA_029747015.1. Lineage (NCBI taxonomy): Eukaryota > Viridiplantae > Streptophyta > Magnoliopsida > Caryophyllales > Cactaceae > Carnegiea > Carnegiea gigantea. The sequence continues at coordinate 12,756 of JAKOGI010000789.1, read as the reverse complement.
GCAGCTGCTGGCATTCATTTAAATTTAATATGATTGCCTTTATTATCTTGTTACCGTTGAATCTCCTCCAAGATCAAGCAGCAAGAACAGGTACGCTCCTTGATTACTAGTATATAAAACAAGTTGTGTCTAGCCTTTAAATTTTCCTCCTTCCCGAGGCATGTGCGGGCGGCTAGTAATGATCTACCCGTTGTAACGGGTAAATCTTTAAAGATTTGGCATGCTCTCGCTCTTTAAATCTCCAAATCTTTGCCTCTCTCTCTCATCACACCTCTCTCTCTCTCTCTCTCGAATACCCGGCAATTTCGTTTCACTCAAACCCTAATTTCTCTCCAATTCTTGCTCAAATGACTTCCTTCAACGGCTCTGGAAGTCCTGGTTCAAAATCTCAGGGTAGCAGGACACCCGCACCAGCCTCACGAACAGGTCCTGCCGCTGTTGCCTTCTCGCCGTTTTTAATGGCGATTCTATAAGGTAAACCTTCCACTCCTCCTCGCCCAATCAGCTTCAAACCTTTTGGATTTTTGAAGAGTGTCGACCTGAAATCAGTGGGCTTGGGTTTGAAAGATATTCCCTACCATTTTGGTTGGGAATTGGTGGTGTTTGAGGGATCGACTGTTTGTCCCCTCACTGAAAAGAACTTTGCTTCAACTGGGGAAATTGGTGGCAATCTTGGGTCCCAAGATGAAGCCTTTGAGTCCCATGTTGGTTTCTTTGATTTCTCTGAGCCCTGTTCTTTCGGGCTGTTTCCTGAAAAAGAAACAGTATCCGAAACAGGGTCTGAGTCCTATGAGGAGGTGTTTAAGGACGATTTGGGAGTTGGCCTTCAAGGAGACTCGGCTGAGCAGTCTCTTGAGGCAGGGGGAAGTAGTGGCATGGACATCCCTCCTGCAGCAACCGAATCAGTGACTCCGGTTCCTCAATCCGGAGAGAAGAGAAAAAGGGTCAAAACAGCGGCTAGGCATAGCAGAACGCCTAGATCAAGGCCACAACGAAGGCCCCAAACCTCAAAAACCTCAACCCTCTCTCCTCCAAAAACTGCCCAACCAACCCGCAAATCTACCCGAATTGCTTTTCAGTCTACTCCGCGTACCACAAAATCAACTACTCCGGTAATAGAGGAAATTTCCTCTTCCTCTGAGGATTCTTCAGATTCCTCTGCTACTAAGAACACCCTCTTTGAACAGGGGACCCCGGTGTTCTCCGAGTTCTCAGAAGAACAAAATCTCCTCCTCCTTCCAAGAAAACCTCCACTCTCCCCCCTCGCAAAAGAAAGACCTCTACTGCTCCAGTCTCAAAATCAGCTAAACCCGAGACTGCTTCTTCTGTTCCTCCCCCCAAAAGAGCCAAAAAGTCTACTGCCTCTCCTGTTTCTACCAAGATTGCGCATCTGCTTAAGCGCAATATACTTAGGGGAAAGATAGTGAGAGTTCAATTTTTCGAGGAACAGGGGTTGGGGGTGTTCCTACAGAAGCTGCGCGCCTAGAACTGGCTGGACCTCTTCACGAACACCCAGCTGGGGTGTTCTGTACCAAAATTGGCTGAGTTCTATGCCAATTGTGCTGTCACCGAAGGGGTGGTGACAAGTAAAATTGGTGATACACAGGTGCAATTTGATGCACAAACTCTGGGTACGATTTTGAGTGTTCCCTCACTTGGCTTTGATGTGTATGTGAGGGAGGATAAGTCTGTCCTAGGGACAGCCAGGATGCTGGAGCTTTCACAGCGGTTGAGTCAAAACCAGGGCCTGCAAACACCCACATCCGTGAAGAAGGGTGAGATGACCTCTCTGCACCAACTGCTCTTTATGTTTGTCATAAAAAACATCATCCCAAGAGGTTAAGGTAGAAACCAGGCTGATGCTCTTGATCAGTGCCTGGTGGATCTTTTGGATAGGGAGGAACCCATCAACCTTCCTGTTCTTATGATCCGCCATATTGGGCGTATTACAAACACCACCCGGGCACATGATCTTGGGTATGGTTTTCTACTGACGAGGGTTTTTGAGCCCTTTGGGATAGAGCTCAAAAGGAGGGTGGCTGCTCAAGTGATTGATGAGATAGGGAGTGACACCCTCATGGGGTGTGGATATACTCTGGCTGAGGGCTCGGTCTCCAAAAAGGGGAGCCGAACACCCAGACCTCCTGTTTCTGGGAGGTCATCAGTCAAAGTTGAGGCTGTTTTAGAGGATAACTCCCGCCTCAAGGATGAGCTCACAGCCATCAAGGCTGCCCTGGAAGAAGAGAAGGCGCTATCTGCCAAGCATCATGAAGATCTCCTTGCCCTTCTCTCCTCCCTCGCTACCAAACTCCCTCCTCCGCAGCCATAATCAACCCTTATAACCTGTTCTCATCGGATGTTTCCTAGAGTTCTCTTCCCCGTCTCTTTCTGTGTTTCCTTTTTTTTGTATTGCACCTTCCGAACTTTCAATGACATATCTGGTTCTGTTATATCTTGCTTATCTCTTGCTATGTTCTGACTGTTGTTTGTACCTTTTTAATGATGCCAAAAGGGGGAAGATAAGTGGACCTAGGTTGAGTTGAACGGTTGGTTCAGTTGAACGACTTACATATGTTTTTTGACTGATCTAGCACCTGTGTGGATATATATCAGCACTCAAGGCACTTACAAAAATAAAATCTTTTTCTTGTCAATATGGTCACTTGGTTTGTCATCATCAAAAAGGGAAAAATTGTTGAACTAACTGCATAAAGTTTTGATGATAACAAATCCAAGTGTAGCATACTTGCTTGAGTAATGTTGTTCCAAACAAGCTCTCCAAACAGGTTCTACACAATTGTTTGTATTTATCCTACTTACCTGTTCTGTCTACTAAATGTTGAGAACAAGTTTTAAGAACAGGTTCCAAGCTTTAGTGACACAAAGATCAGCACACAACAAATCTCGACAACAGCTGACTAAGTCTTAAAGACCAAGTTCCTACATTCAGCGATACAAGATCACCCGAGTAATCAAGGTGACCAAGGTGTATGGAGTTGCACATCCATCCTCGACAAGATGACTAATTCTTACAACAAGAAGTCTCGATTTGATTTAGGTTCTATCTTTTAGATTCTTGTTAATATGCCAATCTTGAAAGTCTCAATTTAACACTTCTTAAAACGGTTTTCGACTTTTGTTTCAGAACACCATTTCCAAAACAACCCTGCAAACAGGACGCCTAGGGTGTTCCTAAAACTGCAGCGGCCACATCCGTTTTACCTGAAAATTTCTTTTGGTTGGCCGGCTGCTCTAAGAATCTTTTTATGAAATCCTAGGCTGATTAGTTTAGTCCTAAAAAGATTATTATTTATTATATATATGTAGCAGATTGCAAAACTATTTTTGCTAGAGATTTTTTCAAAATCCGAAAAATCTTTATTCCTTATTTTTTAGGCCATGATTGATTCAAATTTTGAAACCAAGATTTTTATCTTTTTTGGGCTAAATTACACGGCTATATTAAGTGGCTAAATCAGTTTTTATCCCGTGAGTATCAAATCCCTATATTTTAGGAGAATCTTATTTTCTTTGTTCCTAGCCGTTGGAAATCTGAAGAAATCTTCTAAGCTGCTAAAATCAGAAGATTTTTCTATCTTTTTTGAAGGAGTTAGTCGTTGGGTTTGCTTGCTTAAATAAGAAAATCTTTTCACTCCTTTCGGCAGAGATACACAAGGGAAAAATCGATTTCTTTCACAAACACATTGAGATTTCTAGAGCTACATTTCAAAAGAGAAAACCGTGACAAGATTGTGCAAAAATTGAGCTTTCAAAACTATTGGCATACTAGGACTTCATTGTACCTTACATCTGCTTAAGTCAGAAGCACCCCAGTAAGGTGTTTTGTATCCTTGATCTCAGATCAAAAGTGAGTGAGTGTGTCCTTAGTCGTATGGACTTTGGACGTGTCCAATCTAGAGAGATTTGGACGTGGTGTAACCTGTCTTAGAGTAGAAGGTTACGTGGGTTACAAGTTGTAACAAGGAGTGTTACTTTTGTGACGTGTTCAGCCCGTTGGTGAAGTGGTTAAATCCTACACGAGGTAGGTCGTGGTTTTTCACACCTCAGTTGGGCTAGAGGTGTTTTCCACGTAAAAATTGTGTGTGCTTTATTTTCGCATTTATCTACTTGATTTTCACTTCTGAACCAATTGGGAACAGCCGCTGCAAACAAGGCCCAAGACAGTTACCCTTAGCTGAGGTAAGACCCTAAGATGTTGCTAAAACAGGGGAAACTCTTGCAATTTTGCTCCAGAATGACTATCTAAATGCTAATCCAAACCCACGATCTTCAAGAGTTTTAAGGATTTCCTTCTGGGGAGTCCTGGCAGTATAACTCTCCTCGAGTTGGAGGTGTTACATTAGGTGGTATCAGAGCCATAGGTTTGTATTATGCATTTAGATATCATAATAGGCGTGTGCTATGTGAAATACATGACTTATGCGCTTATGTGATTGTGTCTTGCTTGGTAATACTTGTATTAACAAGTGTATAGCTTATAATATGTATGTATATGCCGGTTCTTCTCTTACTATCATAGTGGTAGTGTAGGATGGTTTTTCACATCGTCTATCATGTTTACCTACCTTTTTGGTTGGCTGCATGAAATGCGGTTGTATTCTAGCATGCAATGGATGATGGGGAAGAAGTTGAAGAGGGAGAATTTAATTTTCGTGAAGCAGTTTGGTTTCATTGCAAGAGGATCAACTACAGAAGCGGTGAATCTTATGAGAAGACCTATGGAATTCTGGAGGGATAGGAAAAAAAAAAAAGGATTTGCATATGGTGTTCATTTATATTGAGAAGGCTTATGATAGGGTACTTTGAGAAGTGCGTCGGAATTGTTAAAGAAAGAATTGTTTATCATCTCATTATGTTAGGGTTATTGAAGATATGTATGAGAGAGCGGAGACTAAGGATTAGGATACTTGGAAGAGGCCTAAAGGACTTCCTTGTTGATATTAGGTTATACCTAGGATTGGCTTTATGTAAGACCCGCGTTTTTTATTTTACGTTAACCTGACTGTCCTGCTTTTTAGGTTACAAAATCGTATTTTTAGTAATTATATGAGTTAAATTATTATTTATATGCCTATATGAGCGATAATTTTACTAAAAAGAATATTTCGTCGTTGTTTATATTATTAATATTGTCGTCAATTATTTAGAAAATCCTTAAGCTGATGCGAACTTATACCTTCGAAATTGTTATTTGAGCTATTTAGTCGTTTTGCAAGTCTAATTAGGATGCCATATGTAGAGCGTTTCAACCCGAGCTTAGACCGATCGATAACGAAATTGGGAATAGGATTTAACTGGTGTAAAAAAAGGAAAAAGAGAAATAGTGAAAAGGGGGGGATGAATTTCGGGCCTCAGACCCCGAAACCCCCGACCCCCTCTCTCTCCTCTGCTTCTCTTCTTCTCCTTCTTCCTCCACATGCAAGCCCAGAGCAACCAGCCATCCCCTCTTCCTCCACCACGTGTCACCGGCGAGAGAGGGACCACAATGGTCCCCTGCGCGCGGCCGCTCATCGCCGACCACCACCACCCCCTCTTCTCTCCTCTTCTCGCCGCGAACTGAGCCGGGTAGCGGCACTTCTAGTGGCGTCGGAACACCCCTCGTGCCAGAATCCGGCCAAACACCCCCAAACCAACCTCCTCTATAAATTGATTGGCCAATCTCAACCTAAACCATACGCAAAGGGGCCTAAATTCAGGAGCTAGGGTTTCAGTTCAAGCAAGTCCTTCGAGCTAGGGTTTGGTCTTAGCCATTAGGCGTGCGTTTGGGACTAATTGGTTCAAGGATTGAGGTTTTCCCGCATCCAAGTTGAGCTTGAAAGCGCTTAGAATAGGTCCATAGTTTGGAATCCAGGTGGGTGTTTCTCGCCTCATAAGTATTAGTAGTTTCGAAATTGTTTAAACCTTTAAGTTGCGTTGCATGTGAGTTTAGGATTAGTCAGATTGATTGGGATTATGCATGTTCTGTTTCTGCTGAATTTAGTTTAAATCGATGTATGCTAAGTTTAGTTAGTTCATGCCTGAAAGTAGCTTCGAAATGAATTATGCATGTTTAGAATCGATTCAAGTATATTTAGTTAATACATGCCTGAAAAGTAGCTTCGAAATGAGTTATGCAAGTTTAGAATCGATTCAAGTATATTTAGTTAATACATGCCTCAAAAGTAGCTTCACAATGAATTATGTATGTTTAGAATCGATTCAAGTATAGTTAGCCAATACGTGCCTAAAAAGCAGCTTCAAAATGAATTATGCATGTTTAGAATTGATTCAAGTATATTTGGCTAATATATGCCTGAAAAATAGCTTTGAAATAAAGTATGCCTGTCTAGATTAAATACATGTACACTTAGTTAATTTATGTTCATTTAACAACTTCGAATGAAATGTGAATGTTTACTATCGATGCATGTGCACTTAGTTAATTCACGTTCGTTTAGTAACTTCGTAGTGGAATATGAATGTTTAGAATCGATATGTGTGCACTTAGTCAATTCACGAAGGAAATGTGTATGCTTGGAATCGGCACTTGTGTGATTAGCTAGTTTATACCTGAACCATGACTTCGAAATAATAAATGAACACCTCGAATGTGATAAGATTTATGTTTGATTAGTTTAGTTAGTTCATTAAGTGTTATTTCAAGTTAAGGCATTATAAATGTATACGTAAATGTGGTTATATATATATATATATATATATATATATATATATATATATATATATATATATATATACACATTTAGATATATATATATATATATATATATATATATATATATATATATATATATATATATAGATTTGTATATATATATATATATATATATATATATATATATATATATATATATATATATATATGTATGTATGTATGCTTGCAGTAACGCACCCCTGGATGGTGCTGCTTGTCCAGGTAAGTGCATAAACCCTATTACATGTCTCTTTATAAGTTTTCAAGGTCATATGGTATGATTATCGAATTTAAAACCGAGATGGTAGTTGGATGATTTGAGGTAGAACTATGAGTGGTTCGAGGTTTCTTGTGGTCGGTTGTTATGTTAGAAGGGAGCCTGGGTTGTGAATTAACCGCAATCGTGTCGATTGCGAGGCCATGTGTGGCTTATGCTGAGATTGATTTGTTATGAATGTGCCATGTGTGAAACCCTTCCCTCTTGAAATTGTTAAATGATTCTATCTGAATGATTTGCAAACTTAGTAATCTTTAAAAGGGCAACTGAAGGAGTTTTATTACAAAACTTAGTTTGAGTTATATGCTAGCTAAGTACTTTAAGTTTCAAATGACTTTTTAAAAGGATTTCCAAGTTGAAAATGAAAAAACCATAACCAATGGTAGGGTTATGGGTTATTTTGCTAGATAAGCATATATATGAATAAGCATAAGTATGCATATGTGTAAGTAATTATGTTTATGTTTATGTGTACGTTGAGGAGCTAATCTAGAAACTTTAAGCTTAAGTCTGAGAGCCAAGGATGATGGCTTAGTATCCCACCTGGCATAACATAAGCTATGTTAGGATGAATCAGGGATGGTGGTTTGAATCCCGCCTGAAGTCTCAATATGTAAGTTATGTCTCAGCATAGTATGACGTCTGTCCGGATAAGCATATGTTGCCGCTCGAGTTTGGCCAACTCGGGATGGCAGTAACAAAGTACCTCTAAGAGTTTGGTCTCCTCACTTATGTGACCAAATCGTTATGTATGTTTCTTTTAATAAATAATGATCTTACGCCAAGAGTAATTTCCTATTAAGTAAGAAAAGTAGTCGACATTTCGCCTTTTTAATTATTTCAGAAAGAAAGTTTTTAAGGGTCATTATGAGACCAATATGAAAGAAATTCTTTTAAGAATATGAGCCTCAAGAGGCTAAGAGAAGAGTTTTATAAGCCTCAAGAGCCTAAATGAAGTGTTTTCAGTAAAAAGAAAGAAAGCTTCCTGTGCATAACTTGTACATATCATATAAATGAGATCTAAGTAAAGTATGCTAATGAAAATAAACCATTATGTGCATATTCCAAGTATAAGTTATGAATGAGACGCTAAGTGAAATACGATTATGAAAAAGGAAGCCTTATGAGTATATTCCATGCATACCTTATGAATGAGATTTAAATGAGACTTGAAATGTGTACGTCTTATGCATATCATATGAATGAAACGCCAAGAGAAGCATGAGTATGAAAAGAGATAGCCTTATGTGCGCATCGTATAAATGAGGTTTCATGCATAGTTTGAATGGAATGCTAAATGGTTATGTTTATGAATAAAAAAAAGATCCCTATGCTTAATCTATGAAAGAAAGTTCTGTGCTTAGCCCTCGCTGCTTGCTTATGTGTTTAAGTGCTTGTTAGTAAAGAAGTTTGGTCATTTAGGGACCTAGAAATGAGTTTGGGTGCCTAGAATGAGGTTCATGGGTAACGAACCGTCCTTGGAGACTATAATTGCCTAATATGATAGTAAAGTATGAATACGTGATATATGACTATTAAAGATATTATTGCCTACAACGGTTTTGGTTTTAAGGGGGTCGGGGGACACTTACTGAATGTGTGGTTGCTCATCCCACCACTCTTTCCCCTTTTTCCCTAGGTTTTCTTTATGTCATGAAGAAGTTGAGTCAGCTATGCCGAAATAGAAGTTACCCTTGCTTAAAGGGAATCAAGTGTGCCCATAATGAAGTAGTCTCACTACTTGATGATGTTATGGAATGTATTCTTAGTTTGTAAACGTATGTAAACCAAGCATTCTAGTTCATGTAATGCATATGCTATAAAGGTCGCTCTGTATGGCCGTATGAGCTAACCATCTAATTAGTTAGATGTCTTCTTGATCAAAGTTAATTATGCTTTGGGATGTAAATCTCAATACTCCGGTTGTGTGAACCATTGAGTTGCATCTTTCATTTCTTCTTTATTAATGAACTATATTGTTTGAGTACTCCGAGCGAGTTGCTCGTTGAGTTATGAACTCCGTCGCATAGCCATTGAGCTTATTTTAAAATGTTGTACGCTTCTGTTGATTGCAGGGGTTTATTGTGAGGCTTTTAGCTTGGAAACGGTCAGTTTTTAGAGAAAACTCTGCCCGTTTCGCCCCAGAAATTAGGTAGGAAGTAAGAGAATGTAACGCTCTCAGCCCTAGGAGCTGGGGTGGTTACACTTTAAGCCCTTTTACAAACGTCTTAGATGAGTTCACAAATGACATGTATGATGAAATACCGTGGTGAATGTTGTTTGCTGCCTACACTGTCTTAATAGAGAGACACTCGAAGGAACCTAACCATATGTTAGAAAAGTAGAGACGTATTTAGGAGTCTAACGGTTTTACATTGAGTACTTGGAATGTAAGTCAAGTGAAAGGAATGAAGAGGCACAAGAGGTAGTCACCATTGATATTTTACTACAGGTTATACCCTATTACCAGTTTACAGGTACGCTTAATTGAGTTAAGACCCTAGGATGTTGCTAAAACAGGGAAAACTATTGCAATTTTACTCCAGAATGACTATCTAAATGCTAATCCAAACCCACGATCTTCAAGAGCCTTAGGGATTTCCTTTTAGGGAGTCCTAGCGGGCATGACTCTCCCCGGGTTAAGGGCATTACATATATGTACATATATATATAACTATATATAACTATATATATATACATATATATATATATATATATATGCATATATATGGACATATATATGTATGTACATATATATATATATAGATATAGATATATATATATATATATACACACATACATACATTACAACATATATATAATATATATATATATATATATATATATATAGTATATATAGATATATGTGTATATATGTATATTTATACATGTATGTGTGTGTGTGTGTGTGTGTGTGTGTGTGTGTGTGTGTGTCTATATATATTTTTTTTGAGGCAAAAGATGAATTCATTAAGTGAGACCAACCATATTATATGTACAGAGTGTGTTGAATCAGTGTGTAAGGACTAGGTCTATGTATTTCCTATATCTTTGGGATTGATTCGCTAAGTAAAGGACACGTTGCCTAGTGTGCTCTTTAATAATGTAGGCCACGGATTTCCACCCAGTACGCTTCCCTTGGTTTTTCAGTTTATTTCGTGCTCTCCAGACATGGTAGACAGTTGCTGTAAAAAGGCTAGACATTATCTCTTTACGAGTCCTTGGGATAATCTGGGTAAGTATGTATTCTATCCATTCTTGAAGACTGCTTGCTTCACAGCTGATTTTGAGCCAAGCTGATATGTTGTTCCAGATGTTCCTCATATATGCACAAGTAAAGAATAGGTGATCGAGAGTTTCCTCCCCTTCATTGCACATATCACATGCAGTGTAAATTCCTAGAAGGTATTCTTGACAGGAAACTTCTGTTTAAGGAGGAGCCAGACTGTGAATGAGTGCCTAGGAATGGATGTTTTCGACCAAATGAGTTTTGCCTAATGACATTTCCTTTCCTGTAGAGCCAGGTACCATTTGTATCCCGAGCCTACAGTGTATCTGCCAAGGGAGTCCTCCTTCCAGAGCCATTTCCTTCCCTTGAGGCTTCCCCATTTGAATTCCTCTTTGACTGAGCAGAGTTTGGTCCAGTACCAACAAACGTCATGCACGGGTGTATATTGCCACTAGTCTTTATTTATGAGATATTTCCCGTGCACCCAACGAATCCATAGTGTGTTTTTTTCAGTGCAACTTCCCAAACTAGTTTAGCTATCCAAGCTTTGTTCCATACTTCCAGATTTTTGAGCCCAATGCCACCTGCTGCCTTTGGCATACATACCTCAACCCATGCAACGTAAGGGGTTTTACTGTATGAACTGTCTGCACTCCGTAAGTAATTTCTGCACAGCTTGGTTACTTGATTGAGTACTTCTCGGAGCAACACAAAGACTTTTGCCCAAAAGGTGCAAATCCCCATGAGTATTGAATGAATAAGTACTGCTCTTCCTGCATAGGATAAGTGCCTTGACGACCATGTCTTTATTCTTGCCGTGATCTTGTCAACTAAGCATCTGCATTTGAGTTTGGTAAGTCTACTAGCCGTGATAGGGATGCCCAAGTACCTAAATGGGAGGGACCCCCTTTGGAATCCTGTGATTCGAAGGATGTCCTGCTATGTTTTCTTCTTGCATCCTCTTAGCACTATTGCTGATTTGTCAAAGTTGGCTGTCAATCCTGTGCTAGTAGAAAATTTTTGGAATGCATCCATTAGGAGCTTCCCAGATTTCATATCAGCTACACGGAATAACATGAGGTCATCTGCGAACATAAGATGGACGAGATTATGTTTCTTGCAGCTAGGGTGATATCTAAATGAGGGGTTTGTGCATGCTATATGTAGAGCTCATGAGAGATATTCTATGGTTAGGACAAATAGGAGGGGAGATAAAGGATCCCCCTGTCTAAGTCCTCGTCCCCCTTGGAAGTGCCCTACTGTCCCTCCATTTAGGTTGACAGTGAAGCTGGCTATTGTCAGGCATGCTGTTATCCACTTAATGAAGATGGGGGGGAACTTTAGCCGTCCTAGCAAGTCTTTTATGAATCCCCAATAAATAGAGTCGAATGCCTTTTTAAGATCGATTTTCATGAGGTAGTGAGGGGAGAGGTGTTTCCTTCCATAACCTCGGGCTATTTTTTGACAAAGCAGTACATTGTATGAATGGTTACCTTTAAAGTACAATCACTGCAATATATTTGGACATCTGGAAAATGACTACAGGAAAAAGAAGGCTGGTAGACAAGAATGGAGGCCTGTGACAACCATAAATCACGACCTAGAACAAAGTTCATTACAACAGCAGTAACATCAGCCATCGAATACTGATTATGTCACTCTAAGAAGAACAGCTCGTATCTCCCCACAACCCAGAGCAGAAAACATAAGTACTTCTAACTCATTTCAAATCTTGCTGGGAAATGAAATTAGAGAGCTGATCACCCATGAAACAGGCGTCACAACCCCCCCATGGATAGCATCCTAAGTTGGAATATTCAAGGCCTAAATGGCCAGAATAAGCAGGAAGAGCTAAAAATCTTCCTCCAAAGCCACTCCATTGGAATGGCAGGTTTACTGAAAACCAAAGTAAAATCAAAAAATGTCACTAAGGTTGCCAACAACCTCTGCCAAGGCTGGCAATGGTACACCAACACCCACCTTGCAGAAAAGGATAGGATATGGGTCATGTGGAGACCAAATAAATTTGCAGTCACAGTTGTAGCTGCTACTAGCCAAATGATTCATTGTGCAGTCATTCATCTTGACACCCAAAAGCACTTCCACCTGACATTTGTGTATGGCTACAATAAGCACGAACTCAGGAGACCCCTATGGCACAACCTCCAAACACTCAGTCACTAAACACCGGGTGCATGGTGTGTCCTAGGAGACTTCAACGCAGTACTACACATTCAAGATCGAATTGGAGGGGATGAAATCCAAGATGCAGACATAAAAGACTTTGCTGATTGTCTCACGGATTGTGAGCTAATGGAAATGAGAAGCAGTGGTGCCTACTACACATGGTCAAGCCGAGGCTGCAACAGACAAAGAATTTGGTCGAGAATCAATAGAGTTCTTACAAATTTGGAATGGTGTACAGCATTTGACTTTACTCATGTTGAATACTTAGCTGAGGGGATTTCTGACCACACCCCACTGCTAATCACATTCCCAATCTGCCCTCGATTTGCATCATCATATAAATTTTGCGAT